>VJMH01000712.1:7882-38340 GCA_009835185.1 Aphanomyces stellatus
CGCCCATCTACAACCAGCGTTTGCTTCCACGGACACGCGCGATAAGTACATCGTCACAGAGAAGCATGAGGTTGTAGGATGGAACGACGCCGTTGATGGCCGCCGACTTGGCGAGTTTCGAAATGCGTTGGAGCGCTTGCTATGCAATACTGGGTTGAAGTACTGGGTGCAAGGGGTAGGGTACCTCGGCGGACAGGGCGAGATCCCATTGAAAGAGCTCTTTCCGGAGGATTTTCTCGTTGTGGACCTGCAAAGTGAGGGGAATAGGGTTAACTAGAAGTGTACCTGCTGCTTGGCCGCTGCTTGGACCAAGAGCGTCCGCGGGGGTTGATCCATGCGATGGGTGAGATGGACATTCTTGGTCGTGGGCGCGATGCGAAGGGCCAGGCCGCCCAAGCTTGAGACTGCCACGAGTTTGCCTTCAAAGAACCTACACACATATCATCATGAGGATGAGACAGGCCACAGTGACGCGCACATGAGAAAGGTCGGGGTCGCGTGGATGCGAAACCGCCGCGCAATCTCTCGCGATTCGGCCATGTCGAGTTTCACGAGCCGGTATTTGCAGTTGACAATGCCGGCTCTGATTCGGACTCAGACTCAGACTCAGAGATCGTCGTACACGAGCGATTGCGGCAACACGTGGCTACTCAAATCCCCCTGCGAGTCGGCGAGAATCTCGTTGACAAGTTCAAGCACTTTTTCGGCGTGGCGGCTCAGTCGATCGTCTTCTCGGAGACACGCGACGACGACCAATTGATCCAGCGGACACTCGTCCTTGAGGTATTCGTCCAAGTGGTGCGCGGCCACCCGGTCTAGCCGCTTGCCCTCGGGTGCGGCACTGCCGCCAGGGACCTATGAAACCGGTGGCCGACCTTGGTCTGGTGATATAGCCCACCTGGATGTCGACGCTGTAGCGGCCACTGGCGTTGCACAGCACAGCCGTACGCGGCAAGATCGGATTGGCCTTTTCGAGCCGTTCGCGGATGTCGAGCGACGAGAGCCACTGGCCATCGCTGTCTTGCAACGTCTCAAGCACGTGCATGGGGCTATGGGGTTGCATGTCGTGACCATAGATCGTGGGTTCTTTCCCGACTTCAAAGCCCGTTTTGGGCAGAACGGGGAGCTCGGCCAGCGTTTGGTTGTGCGCGTCTTGGAGCCACGGTCCCGTGCAATAGGGCGTGACTTGGCAGCCCTACCAATGTGTGGGGCCGCGTGCGGCCAAAGCCGCCGTACCTCGTACGCATCGAATGAATGTTCGAGCGACTGGACGACTTGCTTGATCTGCGCGTGGCTCAAGTCTTGGCTCCGCGGATGTTGCTTGCTACGCTTCTCGAGCGACGCGACTTCGATTTGCTTTTGCCGTTGGATCAACGTCGGATGATGGGTGTCCACGAGCAGCTTGCCGCGCTGCGGGCCGTGCGAAATGCTACGATATGACGTGGCATGACGCCACGCGGTCGTCACGTCGTACCGCTGACTGTGTTGGAGGTACGTGTCGTCTCGTTTGAGTTTCTCGCCGCATTGAAACTCGAGGGAGACGCCCGTGTTCACAAATTTCACGACAATGTGCTTGCGCGTGACGAATTTGAACGTCACGCACTCGTTCAATTGGATCGTAATGGGTTCGGACGGCGGCGTGCCGGCATTTTGAGCATGGACGTCCCACCGCCATGTCTATTCGTCACGGTCAATTCGTGGTGCTAGTATCGAGGGCTGGACCTTGATAATGTCGTGCTTGGCATCGGAGAGGATCGCGCCATCTTTGGTCAAGACCAGCTTGGTGCCGTCGGGGCGACCGGCTGAACCAACCTACAGTGTGCCACGTCATATTATGACTCGCATGACAATGCTACGCGACCACGTGTTCGTCGATCGAGCACAAGAGCAATTTCGTCCGGCTGTCTAATGGATGGTCGTCGTCAGGACACGTCCAAATGAATGGCGGTGACGAACTCTCGTAAAAGTAAAAGCGCTTCTGCAGTGCGTTGACTTTGCTCACACACACGGCGACACGGCCCGTCTCGTAGCTATCGCTCCACGTGATCACTCGATATGGGACATTCACGTACTAGCAAAAGCCACAGCCAAGGTCGTCGAGCAAGACTGCTTGCTCCCCCGTGGGGTATTTGATGTTCAAATCCCGCAATTCTGTCGACGACGACGAGCCCGACGCACGCGTGCCCCCGGCTGACTTGGTCACTACTGTTGATGGTTGAACGAGGTGGTCGAGGGCGACGAGTGATACCCAACGACTCGAGTGCATCCAGCTGCGCGTCCCCTTGGTTGCTCATGACGGCGGAGGCCACAGTGAGGAAACGGCCGACAAAGGAAGGATGTATTTTTAGTCACATGGGTTCGGCCCGAGCAATTTGGCTGGCAAGGTGTCGTCCGGACATGAAGCAACGCCATGTGCCACTAGTTGCATGACTCAGTGCTGAGCAACACGAAGGTAGATGACCATTGAGTGTACCCTCGTGAGATTGAACATGCAAGGGTAGCCAACGCATCACGGCCACCAATGTTGGTTTGCTTGGGGCATTGCGTCAGAGTCGACACTGACGCGTCAAACGACGTCTTGGTGGCAACCGCCAGCCACTCAACCGAGCACAGCACCATGATTGCCATCAAGGGCGAACATGGCATCAACGAGACCCGCCTCAACTTACAAACCATCGACAGAGGCATTGCCAACGCAACAACTGCGGATCCAACTTGAAACCGACGGCCGTTTCACTTTTTGGACCGTGGAACATTACACGCTCGTATCCACGGCCCCATACAGCGGCGTTGGACTCTTCTCATGAGCGGCGACGGCGACCGGCTTCCAACTCGTGCGTCGTCAGTGTCGACGCGTGGCAACGACCCCGTTGTTCGCGAAGACGAAGCCAACTTGCTCTTCAAATCCATCGACACGTGTCATCACACGGGCGTTCCGGACCTCTGGCACCCGTCGCACATTGGCCTCATGATCACGTACGCTGGCGTTGGCGTCCTCCACGGCGCCTTCCCACGCACGGTCTACCCGTACTTTCGCATGTTTCTCAACATGGATGGCTACCAAGTGACGGCCTGCGCCAGCATCATCGACATGGCCTGGTCGTTCAAAATTTTCTTTGGCTTGCTGTCAGATGGCGTTCCGATCTGCGGCTACCGACGGCGACCGTACGTGCTTCTCGGGTGGCTCATCTGCCTCGCCTTCCTCGTCGTCATGGCGACCCTGCCGCCCGCGATGCCGTACTTTGCCAAGGGCGAGATCCTCGGGGTTGCCGACGTGCGCGCGCGCCGTATCGACAACCCACACGCGGCAGCCGACGGGACCCCGTACATTCTGTACATGATGGCCGCGAGTATGGGGTACGTCATGGCGGACGTCGCGTGCGACGCCGCCATGGTCGAGCTCGCGCAGACCGAGCGCGAAGACGTGCGGGGCCACACGCAGAGCTGGTCGTACATTGTCAAGTACGTACGAAACCACGACGCTGTCATGTTGTCTGACTCTCTTGGGCAGGAGCACCAGTGCGAGCGTCACGACCGGGTTGGTGGGGTTTGCCTTGAACGGCGCCGAGTATGGCGGTGCGTTCACGTGGTCCATGTCGTTCAACGCCCTCATGAGCTGCCTCTGCCTTGTCGTTTTGGCGGTTCTCCCCGCGGTTTGGTTCTTCCCCGACCGTCGTGCGCCCCTCGACGCGCCGCCCCTCACCACCAAACTCGGTGAAATGTACGACATCTGCGCCCAACGCGCCATTTGGCAAACCATGTGGTTCCACTACTCCAACACGTTCTTCTCGGACTTTGGGGCGGCGCCCAGCAGCGTCGTCGCGTCCGACTGGGCCAAAGTTGAACCGATCAACGACAGCATCTTTAGCATGCTCTCGAGCGCGCTCATGGCGTTTGGCATGTGTCTCACGAATTGGTATTTCCTCGATGTCGACTGGCGCGTCATTGTCGTTGTCACTACCCTCTCGTACGTTGTGCTTGACGCAGCCGTGTCCTTTTTGACCATCTACGCCGTCGTGCGCAACCAATGGTTTTACCTCGGCGCGCCAGTCTTGAATAGTATCCCCGCCGGCGTTCGCTTTGTTGTGACGGGGTATGCTGTCTCTAGTAGGGCTTGGGGTGGTGACGTCCACTGTCGTAGGTTTGTGATTGTTGAAGTCGCCGACATGGGCCACGAAGGTGCCACGTATGGACTCGTCACGACGGTCGGCAACCTCGCGTCGCCACTTGCCGCGTCCATTTCCAAAGTCATCGATGGGTCATTTCAAGCGTACCAGGCTGACATTGACCGCGACACGCCTGCCGTCCGGGACCAAGTCGCCTACACGTTTGGCATTATGTACCTCATGAAGCTGATGAGTCTCATCACACTCGTGCTTCTCCCGGCCCAAAAGCGAGAGGCGCGGGCACTCAAGCGCGACGGCGGCACATATCCCTGGATTGGCTTTTGGACCCTCGTCGTCACGGGCGCGTCACTCGTGTTTGGGGTCGTGACAAACCTCTTCACGATCTTTCCGTCGACAAAATGCCTCCGACTGGCCGGCGGCCCTGGCTGCCACCGAGCCAACAACGGCACGACCCGCGAGCGTGGCTGGTTGGAGTGGGATGTTTAAGTTGCATGGGTTGTTATTCGTCGACGTTGTATTTGTTGATTTGTTTTTTCGTGAGACCATGGCAGGAACGTGTCGCTTCGTTGTCTTTGTTGGGCTTGGACGACGACGGCAATGTCCAACGCATCACGGGCGACCATCGTGTCCAAGTAGAAGCAAGACGGATGGAGGAAGGAGTCGAGGCTACAGAATCGTCCCGGTCGCCAAGGACGCCTGCCTGCGCCACCGACAAGTCGCTCGAATAGGACGTGTTGTGGAACTCGTGTCCAACTAGTGGGACTCTTTACGCGAACATTGTCGTCTCGTTGAATTGTCGTCACGATGGCTCCAACGTGGGTTGGCTTTTCGCAAGGACGTGGTTTGTTTGTGTGACGAGATACTGTCGCGTCCCAAAACGCGTCGATGTCGCGCTGTGAGACTGCCACGTACAGTGGTACCTCAATCGCCGAATCGCATGTTCTGTCAAATGGGGGCGAAAAGCGTGGCAAATCCAAGAATTTCATTGGCTTGATTTCACTCGATCGCCAAAATCCCCAAAACTTCCTTGGGCAACGCCCACCTGCCAGCAGGTCGCAAACAACACAAGCAAGACACACACCATCCATGTCCCTCAACACCATGGACATGCAGACGACACCCGCGGCGACCTCGCTATGGCCACGCGCCGCCCTCCCCGCTGTCGTTGGCGCCATCGGTGTCGGCAATCGCTCGTTATGGCGGCTCCTCCTCGACCACACGTTCACATACATCCTCAACTCGGTCACCGTCTTGGTCGTCGTCATATTCTTCGTCACCACCGACATTGTCACCGCCGCGCTCGTTCTCGAATTGGGTCTGCGATCGCTGGTTCAATGGTCCTGGTGGCACGGCCACAATCCATGGCGCGGCGCCGCGCGCATCGGCTCTCGATGGCCATGTCCACGACGATGTCCTTCGTCAAACTCGACATGCGTCTCCGCAACCTCTACGACCTGCGACGCATCTAGGCAAGTGGCCAACGACACGGTGCGGACCCACCTCTCTTCGCTCGTGCTCTATTTTGTCCTCTGGACCCCCCTCTGTGCCACACTCCAGAATCTGCACCTCCAAATGTTCCTCTGGGTCCCCTTTTCAGGCATAGCGTTTTGGGGGATCGCTTTCACGATTGGTCTACACGTTGTCGTGTTGCACGCCGTCGCTAGGGTCATGGGCGGCGTCACCCAAGGCATCCTTGTCTCCATCTTCCTGGCTTCGTCGCCCAAACATGGACGTGCGGTCGAGACGCCAGTGGCGATCACCAGTGACGAAGCAACCACGATCGACATGGAGCTCGACTGCATCTACGTGCCACTGATCGCCACCTCGATTGGCTTGCGCCGCTTCAACATGGCGTCGACATGGCCAACGATGTCGTAGAGTCCACTGCTTCGTCGCGGGGGAGGATCGACTCCTTCTCTCTTGTCGAGCATGGAATCTTGTCACCCACAAGATCGGCGCAACTTCATCCTCCATCACGCCGTGGTGTGGACAGCCTTCCAGTCTTCCGCGGATCTACAGTCCAAGACAACAAACAAGACGCGGACCACTTTTTGGTCTATGCCCCCCTGGCTGTGGCTGTCGAGATGGACTTTAGCTTTGCTATTTGGGCCTTTTTGGTCCATCAGCGCGAAGACATGCACGACCAAGCACCAGTCGAAAGTTCTGCGACAAGACAATTGTCTCGCGAAGTGCTCCTGTCGATGCGCCGCGGGGCCATGGCTCATGTCCGATTGGACGTGCCAGATGGGTTTGAAGTGCTCGACGACCCCGTCAAGGCTTTCAGTTGGATGGGCGACATTACGAATGTCAAGTACCACGTGCAGTGCGGTGCTTATCCAAGCCACAATAGATGTTGGAGCCAAAGTCATGACGTTGAAATCGTACGTCTTTTTTAGCCCAACTGCTACGACATTGGAGTCTGAGATGGCTGAATTGTCCTGTGAGCTCGAAATCCCACACCACGATTTGAATTTCAACGAAATGGTTGGACGTGGGAATTTCGGCGACACGTACAGAGCCGAGTACAACGGCAAAGGGGTACGAAGAGAATATTTTCCCTTTCACTTAAGGGTTAAATTAATCATGTGGCTAGGTGGTCGTGAAAACCATTCGCGCCCAACATTTCGGTGACACGAACGATGAGATTGTTCGGGAATTCCGCCACGAAGCGGCCGTGCTCAACATGTTTGGCCACCACCCCAACATCGTCCCATTTGTCGGTGCGTCTACAGATTTGACCCAACCCTTGGCCCTCGTGACGGAATATGTACCCGACGGCAGCCTCGAATCGAAATTGGGTGGTCCAACTCAACTGCTCAGCCTTGGCCAGAAAGAATCGATTTTGAGTGGCGCGGCGGCGGGGGTGCTCAACATCCACGAAGGCGGGTTTGTGCACCGCGACATTGCGGCTCGGAATTGTTTGGTCCATCGTGGTGGTGTCAAGATTTGTGACTTTGGCATGTGTCGTCGCGTGCATGGGTCGTTTGGTGGGTCGTACTTGGAAGAAGGCGGCGTCGGGCCTCTCAAGTACATGGCGCCCGAGTCGTTGGTGCCGCCGCATTCGTTTTCGTATGGCTCGGACGTGTATTCGTTTGGGGTGTTGATGTGGGAGACGTTTTCGGAGGCGCGTCCGTTTTCCGACTTGTCTGGTGTGGCGGCGGCAGCGCGTGGCTCGGAAGGACGTGAGTTTGTCGTCGATTCCGTCGCAGTACGAGGCGTTGATGGCGCGCTGTTTCCACGAAGACCCGACCCAGCGACCAAACATAGCCGAGCTGCATCGCGCTTTGAGTGTTTCATGATGCTGCCTGCAACTCATTCTGTCATATTTGCCAGAAAACTATTATTCTGTCTTTTTTACAAGCAATCGTACGCTCCATCGCACGCTCAGTGGTTGATGGAGGATGCCAATGAATTCATCAATTTACGAGTCGTTATGTTTCAGTTGCTAGTCCCATCCAAACTTTGATGAGCGTTGACGTCAGCCTAATCTCAATTCGTCGAGTTACGATTCCTGGATCAGACCATGGTCGCATGATGGGTTGTCGGGAAGTCGGACGATGGGTTTCGTCTTGGCTGCTTTCACGTCAAGGAGATGTCGCCGCACCAGTTCAAGCAAAATGGGAATGCAAATCCGCCGGTGTGGAAGGAATCCTCGCAGCGTTGCTTCGTACAGCGCATACCGAAACGCGATGCTCCATTTCTTCCGGACTGCCGCGCGGATGGCATGCTTCCGGCGGCGGGCGATCGCATTGAACTCGCGCACGGACGCGACGACGACGTCCTTGAGCACGAGCCACCCGGCAAAGAGAAGCGTGAGGCCATTTGTGGCCAAGATGGCATAGGCCATGCCTTCGCTGGGGGCAGAGCCAATGTTGAGGACGAATCCGAGGGCGAGCGTGAGGAAGAGGGAAAACTGGGCGATGCTCGCGACGACCGTGTTGGTCCAGTTAGTGTATGGCTTGAAGAAAAGCAGTGCCATCATCGAGAGCAAACTATCCCAACACCGTGACACCACGGAACGGATACGGAATAGATACAGACCAGACAAACACCCCAAGCAAACTCTGCAGCACGGCATCGTTGGCAAAGAGAATGAGGCCATTCATGGTCAACTTGCGCATCAAGTCCAACACTTCGTACCACCAGTAGTGTGGCCCGTCTACAACACTCGCCAATAACGAGAATACGAGGGATAGGGGTCGTACAGTCGGCATAAATAAACCCAATGCGTGCTTGCACCAGCGGATCCTGTTACATGTTTAGTCGAAACGGATTGACTGGAACCCTACCTCGAGATTTTTTCGCTTCATATAACTCGCCAAATACTCGTCGTGCAAATCGAGAAAGTCAATGTCGCAGAGTTCGTGGCCCATATCGTCGTGCATGTCCAGCAACCACTTCTTTCGCAGCATGCCGTACGCTGGTTGACTGAGCAGCGAGAGACGCTTGGCTACATGTCTCTCTCGTTCTCGGTGCACAACGTACCAAAAGTAAAAGGGAACGCCAACCACCCAGAGACCGACGCCCGCACAGCCAAGGGAAAAATAAGTGTAATACGTGGCACCCGCACATACAAGGCTAGGGTCGTTCACCAAATACGTGGCCGGACCAATGGGTTGGCAGCGAAAAATGAGCAATATTTTTTGGGCTACCATCGGGTACAAAAGCAACAGGACCCTACCCCGCATGCAGAATAGTCACAAAATATATATCACGTGGGCAAGGTACATACCAAAAGGCCATGCGAAGGCATTTGTTTTTGTATGTTTGGTAATTCAAGCGCAATTTCACGCGAGATTGCCACAATCGGAGGTTACTTCGAACGACGCGGGCCTTGATTTCGCCTTGCAAGCGACTTGTCGACGGACACGCTTCGTGCTGCGACACGTAGACAGGCAAATCGTTTTTGCGCAGTTGGGACATGCCCAACTCGCGTTGCATCGTTTTGTTTTGATGGGTTGCCGTGGATTTGACTTTGAGTTGCACGCGAGTGACGCTGGGGCTGCGAGGCCGCGTTCGCCGGTCGCTCAGCACCTCGTATACTTGCCGTGTGAGTGACTTCATCACAGAAATGCCGCAGCGAACACATGTTCGTGGAAGGGCATCGAGCTGCGCCTTGTACACGCGGGCGCTGCGCCAGTAGAAGGCGACGAGGAGGAGCAGAAACAGTGCAATCGAGCCGAGCGTGACTCTACACTTGAACGTCACCACAGTGTGTGGTTAGTGTGACGTACGTATATTGGACGAAAAAATCAACGTGAAAGAGGCATTCGAGGTTCACAACAGCTGTCCAGTCCTATATTCGTGCACATGAAAGATGTAGATTGACAAAACACGCACCAGATTAAACGGAGCAGACGCCGACATGGCGGCATGCACCGCAGGGGGCCACACCAGTTTGTAGACAGCATTCACGTTGCCAAAGATTTGGAGAAAACCGACCATGATTTTAATTTTGTCTGGGTTGACCACAAGGGTTGGGACTTCGACGCGGACGCCAAAGACATGGCATCGATTGACCGCTCGTTGATAACGCATGATGATCCATGTCGATTGGAAGTACGTCAGCCACGGCGAGACTGGCGTATGGTGTGTCGCAGGAGCTGCAACAGGAGCAATTGAAGCGCCTAATTTTCGGTCGGCGTGGGCGCTTTGAATGAGGTTGACTTCGGTCGCATCCTACAAACGACCAGAGTCCTCTACAATTGATCGTTTAAGAGTTCACGCACCGCGAGATATTGTCGAAGTGCCCACACAACTAGGCCGAATACGAGACCCATAAAGGTAGGCAGCAACACGTTGCGCCAGGTGTACATGTGATTTGCATCAATCAAGGAGCAAGCTACGACGCATTGTTAAAAGGGATAGTGTGTCAATTGACGTACGTATGCATTCGCCTTTGGTCGTTTTCGAGTACGTGGGTTGACACGATGTGCAAAGGTCACCGCCGTAGCCATCGGCACAGGACGAAGTAACGTTGCTACTGTTGACTGCAGGGCTAGCCAAACAGGCTTCAGGCGTCTAATACAACCACACGCATCATGGAACGTTCTGGGAACACGACGGGAACTCACCGGACACGAGATGACACGTTGACCAGTCAAACATAGGAATACGCGCTCGGGTGGCCACGACAGGGCGAACTGGAAGGGATCGGTGGCGTTGCAGAGAGCCAGGGCTTGGGCAAAGTGCATCGATCGCACTAAGGTAAAGCACGGATCGTCTGGTGATGTGACGTTGCAGGTTATGTCGACCGCCTAATGGGTGGTCGTTAGCGCCTCAAGAAGTATCCACAGACTCGCTGGTACTCGCGACGATGCGGGGGTCATTTGAAACGAAGCTTGTGCTTGCGGGGATGCCACGCCCGTGGATTTGGATTCGAGAACGTGACCACCCAAACACAACGATTCTCGAGTGGGTGGCCAGGCCAAGATATAGGTCAGTTTCGCCACTGCCATTTTGCATTGCGCTAATACTTGCGCCATCGTCGCATTGGATGTCGCGAACGGACGACAAGGGTCATCGTCTCGCCACAACGTGACATTGCACAAAGGACTCTGCGAACACAGTCAGGTTGTCGTCAAAAGTCGTTGTACCGGAGTTGCAGTCGCGACTGACGTCGTTGAAATCGGCAGACCAGCCGCAGGGACAATCGAGATCAAGTTGTCGGTACATGCAGCACCACTTGGACAGGGAAAACATGTCGCACCATCCATGCTACAAAGTCAATCTCGTGAATGATTGGCATTGTATTCCATTGGATTACCTATATGAATGGACGTCGCAACGTTGGCAGTCTCTACAATGAATACACGTTTTAGTTGAACAAGTAGAGACCAAATGTGCACCCGTTTGCATCCGGGGCGAATGCTGGAGGGCATGGCTGGACGCGCAATAGGATTTGTTGAATCCCAAGAGTACTTGCTTTGGGACAGGCTAGCTCGAGCATATAGTCTCCTGGAGTAGTGTCATGAATCACGAGCCCTGCGAAAATAAGTCGGGCGTTGTGCACCACTGCAAACGATGGCTCCAATTTGACAGCGTCATCGACAGCATACAAGAAACAACGTAAGCCATCCAACAGACGGCTTGGTTGGTGGTACACATCGAGGAGCTTCCATTGCGGCCACACATAACCACCCTCGGTGAACAAGTCGTTCGTAACATCGCCTGCATCAAAGTCTGCCAAGTTGAGACCAATGGAGATGCCGCTGTGGACTACAGGAGGCCACCAGGCAAGCGACAGCGCGACGGGAGTGCTCGCTACATTGTCGGTGGCTCCAAATAAACAGTCCTGGCAGAGATATGATGATTTCGCATCCCTTTGCCAAGGCTGGCCGCTACCAACATCTGTCGCACGATTCCCACTGACACGACGGTCCATTTGTGTTGTTGTGTTGAATAAAGCATGCAGAAACATAGCTCCGCCTTGGCTGGCCGTGTTGTTTGAAAAGTGACACTGAGAAATGTTGCGGTGGGGCGAGAGGGAGTAGAGTCCGCCACCGTGGACCACCGCTTCGTTGCGGATCAACATGCACGCATGAAGCGCCATGGTTGAGCCATCACCTTGGTAGATGGCTCCCTAAACGAACCATCATCTTACTCTAGTCTCGGTGACCAAGTAGACGTACCCCACTCACTGCAGCATTGTCAACCAACAAACTGTTGTCTAGCTCCGCGGACGCAAGATTTTGAATCAAAAGGCCGCCTCCGTTCGCCTTTATCGCTCGATTGTGTTGCAACCTGCATCCTTCCAGGGAGACCACAGAAGCTGCGTGCACCCAGAGTCCACCTCCAGCCTCGTCGGCGACATTGCCCGTGAGATTGACCTTGTTCATCGCGACAGTCGAGTTGGCATCCACGACAACACCCGCGCCGCGTTGGGCCAAGTTGGCTGAAAAAGTAGACCCTTGGACGACCACATGCGATGACATGACAACGAGACCGCCGCCGTGTGCCTCCGTCCGGGCATGTCCATTGCCCACAAACGAGCAATTCCGAATCCGAGCCACGGTGTCCGTGAGCCACATGCCTGCGTCTCGCTTGTAACAATTCGACGACAAGAGAATCGTACCACTGCCACCATGCGATGCCTCGTTGTGCGACAAGACGGTCGATTCTAGGATAGTTGGTTCGATGGCGTCCTCGACAGACGACGACCCGCCAACGCCACGGATGTATATGCCAGCACCAGCCACGCGCGCGAAGTTAGCTTCAAATTGGGACTGGTTGACGACGAGACGAACAGACGATTGGATGTACAGTGCGCCGCCGTTCTGTGTGGCAACTACGAACGCACGATAATTCAAACGACGAAACGACCAGGCGTACCACAAGCGCGATAAGTTGTGCGTTCCACGTGCAACGTCGATGACAACGAGGCATAGATGGCGCCACCAGCATGCGCCACACACGTTTGAAAGAGACTGTCACGGACAATCCCTTGTGAAGCCATCATGTGCATTGCCCCGCCATGCCTCGCGACATTGTTTGTGGCAACGACATTGTCCAAGGCAAGATTCGAGGCACTTGTCCAAATAGCGCCACCATCTTCTGTCGCAACGTTTCCTTGAAAGACAGTGCGATGGATTTTCACATTGATGAAGTCTTCTTGATTGGATGACAATGTGTGGTGCTGTGGTGACGAAATAGTTGGAGGAGTCGACACAATACGTGGAGAACTGATCCAGATGCCGCCCTCATCACTTGTATTGTTGCCTTGGGCGATGTGTTGACGTAGCTGAATACGTGGGCCAGCGTAAATGGCCCCACCTTGGTTGGCCTGATTGCCATGGAAATGGCTTCCATGGATGTCCAAATGGGATTGCCCAGTGCAATAGATGCCACCGCCACCATGCGTAGCTGAGTTGTTGACGACTACCACGTCCTTGGCGACGCAGTTGCAGCTGTGCAAGGCAAGGCCGCCACCAAATGTTGCCATGCCACTCACAAGTGTCACGGAATCGAGGAATAGGGTTGATGACGTGGCACGCAGACAGCCTCTGTTCGTGACGTGACCACCTCCGAGGATCGTAGTGTTGGCCATGTGGACCTCACTTTGCACCACGCTCAAGGCGACGTGACGAAAGTGCAAATTGGACAACGTCACATTCGACCCAGCTCGAAATATCCAGTCGTTGGCAACATTGTCTGCGGCACACGATTGGATGGTTGCCACGCCAGGCAGGCCCATGACGACCAATGTTGGCGAGGCCAAGAGTGCCGACGTAATCATGTCTGTCACATTGCAGTTGGTGTACGGCGTGGACGATGTCGAGACCATGAGGATCGTGTGACGAGATGGTGTCACCAATGCCATGGCTCGAGCGAGGGTTTGAACCAGAGTCGCAGTTGTTGAGACCCCAATCTCATCGTCTCCGCTGTCGCTGTCGACGAAAATGACTTGGTCCAAGGGTAAAAATGGTGCTAGCGATTGTCCGTGGCCTTCTCCAAGCTGCCGAAGCCGCGATATACTCGCGGCAACGACATTGTCGAGGTACAATCTCGCTGGCTGCCTCTCGCCGTCCTCGTTGGTTAATTCGTCCAGCCGAGTGACGGCTTTCCATACGGTGCTTTCGTCGTCCCTGGCGACTTGGTAGATCGATTCGCGACCGTCCATCTCCAACAATGGCCCAACACCCAACGGTGACCCCCTATGCACCCGACGGACTGTCGCGGTCGTCGTGGTATCGTGACTGGTGGTTGGCGCCGTCGGCTTGACCAAAGTTGTGAAGCGGACCGGCGACGATGTCGTGGGTGGCAGGAGTTCGCCACTGGAAGTCTGGACGCCAAGGTTCACGTCGTACGTTGCGCTGTCTGTCAACCCATGGATCAAGTACCCGTGACCTTTGTCGTCGCTCTTTCTCTTGTCACCGTGTGACTGAACTGGGAATCGAAACCACATCTCAGGCGCCACGATGGCTTGATCAAGGCGCGCAATCACGACATGGGTCACTGTCACCACGTAGGCCAAGACGATCGTTCCATTCAAGTCTCGTGGCGGAAACACTTGAAATCGCGCCGACGTCTCGTCAACATGGAACATATGGAGGCGGAATGGATGGCGAGGAAGGTCTGGGGGCAGCGTCGTGGCGGCTGCCTCACCAAGCAATGACGACGACGACAACGGCAATGTGGACGGCAAAGTAGATGATCCGTTGGACGTGCAACGCCGAGCAGTCCACTCATACGCATTCACTGCATGAACGCCCAAGGTATATGTGGTGCTGGGGCGAAGAGGCTTGGACAAGAGGTCGTGGGTGAGTGTAAACAATGTGTCGAGTGGCTGCATCGTCGCGAGACGCTGCCACGACCCATCATGCTGGAGATAAATGTCGTAGCCAAGGAGACGGGACCCCCCTACCGGCATTCCTAGTTTTCTGATTGGGCTAGCCATTGTACCTGTGTCGAGGGGTCGGTGTAGTTGCAGCGTGATGGCGCCGCCTACGCAGGACGTTGTCACGGGGGTGGCAATATTGATTGTACCCGAAACGGACAGCACAGTCGGCGCTGGCGTCGTCTCAACTTCATGCGGTCCCGTTGTGTCAAACTCGAACGTGTCGCTGCGAGGACTCGTCGCCGTCACTGTCTGAATCGACGCAACGACGCGCACATGGGCCCTCCCATCGAGGTTGGAAACGGTCAGTGGCATCGACGATGCATTTGCTTGGACGACGAAGGGAGGTCCCTTGCTTGTGTGAACTTCGAGGACCGCGATGTCGTCGCTGGCATACAAACAAGGTGAGTGGACAACGAGATGGAGGGACCCGCCCGTGCGATGGACGAGGGAGACGGCAGACGGCGCAGTGTTGGCGGCGATGCAGGCTGCCGTCGGTCCACCATTCTCATCGCCGACCTCCAAATCAAGTTGAGGGACATCCCCCAATGCCTTGCTAGTATGATTGTAGAGTGCCAAGCAAAAGACTACGAGGCATGCCAGCGATCGCTTCTTCATCAACAAAAAGATCGCAATGCAGGATGTCGTTACTCTTTTGTCATTGACTGACCGGTTCCAAGCGGTGTGAACCGGTCTCCTTTCCATGTTCCAGTGTTCATAACAAACCAAATAGTGAGCTGACTCGCGTGGTGGATTTCACAGGTTGGATTTAGAAACTTCGTTCCAGCCTTGCATGCCCCCAGAATGCTCCTCCCCCTCACTGTGGGGCAATAAGCTCACCATCTCTCGGGTCATCCATCGCATATCACGTTTCTTAATTTAAACCACATTCATTTGCCCTCCGAGCGCGTGCATGATCTCCACCAGCGTTGGCCGCTCGACTGGATCCACGTCAAAGCACGCTTCGATCAGTGGCCTGTACTTGGCCGGGACGGCCTGTGTCGGCGCGAGTCGGTGGCCTTCCAAGACCAGCCGCGCGGCTTCAAGTGGAGGCAGCTCGGCAAACGGCGCCTCCTCCCCAAACGTTTCCCAGAGGAGCACGCCAAAGCCATAGACGTCCGTCTTGTACGAGAACGCATGCGGCGGCTGGAGCGACTCTGGCGCCATGTACTTGAGCGGGAACGTGCCTTGGCGTTCAAAATGCGACCCGCCGTACGCGGCTTGCACGCGGCGACAGAGGCCAAAGTCACACAACTTGCCGCGGGCATTTCCGTCGACCAAGACGTTCCGGGCTGCCACATCGCGATGCACAAACCCGCCTTCGTGAACGTTCAAGAGCCCCGCGGCAGCGTCGTAGAGCACCACCTCTTTCTCGGCCACACTCAACGATGGCGCCGCGTCATGTAAATTCCCGCATGGCAAGTATGCTGTCACCAACGCCAGCGTCGACGACGGGTCGGTCGAAGCGCCGACAAACGGAACGATGTTGGGATGGTGGCCAAACATGTTGAGCACGGCCGCTTCGTGGCGGAATTCTTGGACGATTTGGTCGGTCGAGTCGCCAAATGCTTGGGGCCGCAGCGTTTTCACCACGACCTACGCAGGAGGGATAAGCCGAGGCACAGAGAAAGGGTACACAAATGAAGAAAAAGAAGACAGAAATACAGAAAAAGGAGACACAAAGGAGACAAAAGAGGAAACACGACGGCAAAAAGGAGACATAAAAGTACCTCTTGGCCGGCGTACGTGGCGCGGACTGCGTCGCCGTACTGGCCATGACCGACGTCTTCGTGCAACTCAAGCGCGTCAAACGGGATCTCGGCAAACGTGTGGGCGAGGCGTTCCAGCTCGCACCGGACGGGGGTTTGGATGAGGTCATCGTCAAGCAAGGATGATGACGTGGCCGCGGCCACAAACAGGTACGCCGTCAGCGTCATGACGCTCGCGCCAACAACGATCGTCGCGTGGACGGTCGTTTGCTGGACGGGTGCGTCGCGGGCGCAGCGGACACGGAATCGAACGTTCGTCGCGTCGCCGTCCCACTCGAGTGCTTTCGTCGGTTCGTCTCGTTCGAGCGCGAGCCCGACCGGCAGATGCAATTGGACGTGGACAAGCGCGCCGCGCCGCACGCGCAGGAGCCGCTCGCGCGTGAGCTGGTGGCTCTGTGGGTTGACCTCGCGCGCGCGTTCGTGCATTTCGTCGCGCTGCGAGACCAAAAAGGCCCACAAATCGAATGAAAAGACCGCGCCCTGGTGCACGATGGCCGGCGCGTACGCTGTGAAATGGACAGGGTCCACGTCGCGCCGCGGGCTCTCGGGGACGAGTTGAAGCGATCGGAAGACGGCATGGTTGGTCGACGCGAGGCGCGGGTGGCGCGGCGACGTCGGGGGCGAAAGTTGGCCATAGGCACGACGCGCGTCCGTGACGTCGTCAGCGTCATCGTCGTCGTCGTCTAACGTGCTGTACGTGACCAAGGGATCGTAGCTGCGGGGTGACGACGGTCCCCAGCCGCCCTCGTCATCCGGTTCATGTTGCGACACCTCGGTCACTTGGACGCAGCGCGTCATGTCGGTGACGCACCCGTCGTCATCGACCTCGACGTCTTCGCGGACAATCACAAGCGATGCATGGTCGATGCCACCACCTGTCGAGATGGACATGGTCGTGCCAACCTGCGAGTACTCGTCGACGACGTGGTGGGTCGTGTGTCCCCCGCCAAGGACCATGCCAATGCCCGAGTCGTCATGGAGCGTCGTTGGTGGTGGAGGAGATGACGACGTCGCGAGCAAACGCTGGATTTCCCACGTCCGCTTTCGGAGCTGATTGCGCAAATCGTCCGAGTCCCATTCGACCGATGTTGAATGGTATGGCTGTAGCGTTGCGTCGAGCCAGCGCAGGATTGCAGCGGCGTCGGCGTCCGAATTGGAGAGCACGCGAAGGAGTTGATTGGCGAGTGCGAGGGTCCATTTTGCCTGCTCCTTGGCGAGTTGGTTGTGGTATGCGAGTTTGAGGACCGAGGCGACGGTGGGTGACCCGCCCACTTGAAAGTCCACGGTTTGGTCAAACGACATGGTTTTCGCCTGGGAGACTAGAGAACGATAGATGCATGAGAGGATGGAAGACTCATGGAGGAAGAGACGTACATGGAGGCGGGAGCAGGCCCACCGACTCGTACGAGCCAATGTTGTAGTTGATTTCAACTGGAAAGAGGTTCGCGTTGGCATACTTTGACCAGCGAAGGTGCCACGGAACGAGCTCGTTGGCGACGATCACGCCAAAGCTAATGTACGCGGCGCCATTCACGACGAGGAACCACCGCGTTTGGTAAAAGTAGAGGTCGGCGTCGCTGCTGTGGTCGCCGCGCCATGCCATCTCGTCAAAATTGAAGAAATGGAAAAAGAAATAGGTCGAAATGGCCCAAAATAACGTCGGCGCAAGCGCGACGATGCCGCCGATGCACCCGCGCCAGACGTAAAAGTAGAGGAGGCTGTGCCACGCCGGGAGGATGTCGCGCTCGTCGCGCGGGACGGTCAGGTCCCGCTCGATGGACGGGTCGTACCACCGGAGGATGTAGGCATCGATCTGGTAGAGCTTGACACAGGATTTGCGGTACGATGAGAAGTATGGCGCGAGGTGGTTCCGCGACGTGAGCGTCGACCGCGTGAGCAAGACGAGCGCCCACAGTAGCATCAAGCACGAGCCGACGAGGTGGAGCGCGAGCAGCACGACAAAGAAGATTGAGAGCACCACGAAGATGGTCAGCCGGAAGAGCGGCGGTGGCGATGAGGAGGAGGCGGGTCGCCGCCAGGATCCTGTCGACACGGACTTCTTCATCGGCGGCGGCGAGGATGGAAGCGGTTCGATTTGTTCAGTGCGACGATGGGATTTGCTGCGCGGTAAAATAATACATACTCGGGGCCAGTCACTTCGCCTCACAGTCGGTATTTTATTCCTTCGACCCTGCCTACATTGGTGTAAACAATACATACATTCCAGTTATACTGTAGTTCAGTACTCTTGTTGAGTGTCATGAATTTTTTCAATACCTCCAAGAATTTTTATTGAAACGGCCCTATCACATGTAGTCGCTGGGATAATAAAATAGAGTATCTTGGCCACTTCAACATGTGTACGAATATTGTTTTGGTTGACTGGAGTGATGAGAGATCTTGGGGAGGCACACTTTCCACACAACACCACTTCGATGAACTTCATTTTGGGCAAACCCCCCACAAAGATAAGTCTCCTGCGATTTATTCAGTGAACACACGCGTTGATCTTTGTGCTTGGATTTTGATCTTTGTGCTTGGTCAACACTAAAACTCTATTTACGACAAACACCACTAAACCCCAAGTGGACCCCCTTGGAGAAGTCATGGACAACCGTTTGATAGCCTGTGATGCCCATGGCAATGGCAGATGCCGCAATCATAAAGGCCAGGACGTAGACCAAGATGGACGACCGTTTGTATTTGCGTACAATGTAGCCCACGCACTAGCACGCATAGGTTCAAGAGACGCATATGTTGGCACGTACGTTTTGACCAAAGACGCCACCGAGGAACCCCATCAAGGCATACCAGACAATGTAATCTACAATCGGAATGAATCCAACAGTCACAACACGTGAGAGTATACCGTATTGCAACTGGCCGGGAAATTGACCGGCCACTGCAAACTGCAAGGTCGTGGCCGATGACGTAAACAAAATCATGTACGACGCCGACGCTGACGAAATCGATGGCAGCAAGCCATATTCCAACATGATGGGGTTTTGCACCATGCCCCCTATACAACATTTTGTGAAACCTTCCGTTAGACGAGGGAGAACATCGTACCGCCAATGCCAAGCAAGCCCGAGGCGATGCCAGCAACAAAGCAGTACATGGGAAAGACGAGTTGTGTCGTTTTGCGGGTCCAATGGAGGTCCCCGACGGCAAAGTCGGCCCCGCTCAGGACGCGCAATTGATTCCGGACACGCAATCGCTGGCCCATCAACCTATGCGAAATGGAGTTTATGGCTTCGCTCAACTGCGGCGTTTAGAGTTACCACGTGATCAAGATAAGGGCAAGGAGGGGAAGAAACGTGAGCAGCCAGTACGTGGTCGAGCCGCAACCAATCCCGACTAGGAGGCATTTCATAAGACATGAGTATTTCATTCGCTTGTACCAATGCTTGGCGTGCCATGGCCTCCGCGAAACAACGATTGCACAAAAATGATGAGCTACGAGTGGTAGATAAAGGAATGTCTCTGATGACTACAAGAGCCGTACCCAGCAAAGGACGAGGGGCATGACGTAAGCGATGGGAAACACATTGCTTTCTTCCTTGTATAGATGGGCCTGGATCTCGGCCAAATACGTTGCTTTGTCTACGCGGACAATATCAAATATTGTCTGCCGACGCGACAAACCTGTGCCCGGGGGAATGACCAATGGCGGGAGCGATTCAAAATCGTCGAAATCGTCGCGTCGGATGCGCGCGTCTTTCTACACAAATACGAGTCATTTTCGCGATCGTCGCACGTATGGTGACGCACCGCTTCGTCACGAGGCGACAATTTGGTTTTCGGAAGCAATTGGATCGCTTCCGCGTTGTTGGTCTTGGCTTCTTGGGCATCAATCTGTGCGTGTATGAGACGACGCGAGACGCAAGGCGACGCGTACCTTTTGGACTTTTTGCAGCGTCCGCACGGCCATGAACGAGAGGAGCGAGAGGAGAAGGAGGAGAATAAGCCATGACGGAAACGTCGCATTGGCCATGACACCAAAGATCGTGCCAATCAGCGTCGGCGGTTCCATCATCGCCGAGAGCGTGTAGTCAATCAACGGCCGGCGGGGTTGGTCTAGACAACTCCAAGTGAGATATGGATGGGTCGATGTACCACTTTACAAGGATGTTTCTTGCGAAAGTTCATGACAAAGGTCGCGATGGCGCCACCAAAGATCGTGGCCTTGGACATGGGAATCGCATGTTTGGGACCCAAGCCGAAGGCCAAGATGAACATGGGCACGAGGAGACCGCCGCCGCCAGTGCCGGCGGCGGAGCCAAGCGCCGTGCAAAGAAACCCGAGAAACGACGACCAGGAATCGAGCGACGTGAACGGGTCGAAGAGATTCTTCTCCATGCAGCTCGACAATGCATGCAATTGGCCGTCGAGCGCGACCATGGAAGCCGCGTCCACGACACACCGCTTGGAGAAATCGAACGGCGACGTCGCACAATCTGCATGTTGCTGGCACAGTTGACATGTCCTACACACGCCACCGCGCGCTACGTTAGCGAACGACAAGGATGTTGCACGTACTTTTGAATGCATGCGAGGCCAGGGAGGAATCCACAGTCGGCTTGGGCCGCACATGCTGCGCCCAGCATCTCGTCGGGCTGCACCATGTGCACACCAGCCGAGAGCGCTGGTGCCACAGAGATCGCCGCCGCAACACACGCAAGACAAACGAGCGACGCGCGAACCATGTGTCGAGCTGCAGGGATATTGCAAAGTGGTGATCGACAACGGTGGTGAGGAAAATATACAGGCGTTCAACTGCATAAACTCGTCACTGATTGGCCCAAGGCTTTCATATCCGGACGATGTGATACGTATCCGGATTCGAATTCGAATCACATCAAAACTCTGTTCATGACCATGTTGAGTTCGTGTTTCCCCATGCTAGGCCAGCTTGGTCAAGGGATTGACCGACGCTATGCCCTGCGTTCCTTTTGTGCTTGGATGCAGGATGCCTGCAGTGCCACGACTATCACCTCTTCCGTGCATCATTCGACATCTTGAGTTGATGATCGCAATATTCACAAGCAACAGCAGGAGATGGGCCGAGTGAACGTGGCAAGCTGACGATACTCAACAAAGATCTGCATGAAGATGCCATAGCGTCGTTCTTGCAGAGGAGCCTGCGGAGCATCGTGGAGCTGCGCACGCGCTTCGTGGGTGACTCCAACCCATAACCCATGTCTACTTCATTACAGCCAATAATACCCAAGATCATTTGTTGTCCCATATTCTATTGGCTGAAAAGACGGATTATTATTCAAGATTTGGCAATTATACAAACATTGAATATAAAATCACATACACCAAGGAACTAATTTTCAATATCTAGGATAGATATATAATATATTAAGACAAACGGCGGATAAAATTTGTGTTATCCGTATTGGTCTGAGAGTGGTGGATTGCAAAGCGAACTGCGCGCTCAATCATGGACATGATCTTCGACGCCGTCGGGTGCAACAACGCCTCGCAATGTCTATCCAAATCAACGCAATCTACCACGGGTGTGTCCCGCATCGCATTTGGCGCGTCCACTTCCGTCGCTGTCGCGTCGTTCTCGCCGCTGAAGGATGCTCTTCCGTCGATTACTTCGCGCATCCACGGCCATCCCGCGCGTCTCTCGAGTGGTACAGCGCCCATCGATAATGTCGCGCACCTTGACCTGTCCTTCTAGTTCACTGGGGTTCGTCGACAGACGGCAAGGATCATGCAGAATTTCTCCTCTCTGGCGATGCGTCCGGTCAAGTCCGCGTCCACCGAGAAGCCGACATTGGCGATGGCCTTTGGCACTCGCATGTCCTGGGCACGTGCGAGTCTTCCATCTCGGCACTCGCTTCAATTCCGACATCCACGCAGACATTTTACTTTGCCGCTGCGTCCAACGGCGACGTGGTCGTCTTTGCCGACGACGTCGTCGGTCCCGTGACAACTTTGTCGCTCGGCGAGCGGCACATTGTCGAGGCCATGGCTGTCGCTCGCATCGACGGCAATGTCGTTCTGGCCCTTGGTGGCGTCGACATGCAAGTCCATGTGTACCGTCTCGAGCAGTCGGATACCCGACTCGTCCATGTAGCGTCGCTTCCAGGTCTGGCCTCGTTGTCTCTCTCTCTCTCTCTCACATCCACAACCAGGCCACAAGGGCTGGATTCGAGGCTTGGATTTCACCTACGACGGACTCGACTTGCTCTTGGCGTCGGCGAGCCAAGACCAACGGATTCGACTCTGGCGCGTCACCCCGTCGTTGTACGAACCATTGTTGTTTATTCTTCATCACATGCGCGTAGCGACGTAACCTTTGATGCGATGCTTGTGGGGCATGAAGATTGGGTCACGAGCGTCTCATGGGTCTCTCCCACCGTCCTCCTCTCATCGTCCATGGACAACCGCATGATCCTGTGGCAGATGGAGGTCAACACGCACCTCTGGGTTCCCCAGACCCGCGTCGGCGACTTGGAGTAGGCTATTTCGAGTGGTTCCTGTTGATGATGTTAAAAGCGTACCACCTCTAGGGGCACGGGTCTCTTGGCCGCCACCGCGCTTTCGTCGGACCTTGTGGCGCTCACGTTTACAGGTCAACTGCATCGGTGGTCCTTGGTGCCGTCGACGGGGCATTACGTGCCTGCCGCGAGTGTGACGGGACATACGCAATCCGTCTCCGATGTTGTCTGGGCCGTCGATGGGTCGTATTTTGTGTCGGTCTCGCTCGACCAAACGGCGCGTGCGTTTGCGAACGTTCGTGGCACGTGGACGGAAATTTCGAGGGTCCAAGTCCACGGCTACGACCTCAACTGTGCCGCGTTTGTCGATACCGGCCGCTTTGTGAGCGGCGCCGACGAGAAAATTCTGCGCGTGCGTCTCGTCTCAACCGTCGTCCTCCCAACCACTTGACTCGCATGTAGGTCTTTGACGTGCCCGCGGGCATGGCGTCGCTCGTGCAAGGAACGTTCTCCCCCGACGGGTTTGGGTTTTTGCCCGAATTGAGTCTCACGACCAAAGTGTTGGCGGTGGATGACGCGCCAGTGTCACTCTTTGTCGGGGACCAATTGAATCGCTCCGTGTGGCCCGAGACGCACAAATTGTACGGCCACGGCAACGAACTCATGTGTGTCGCGAGCAACCACAGCCGCACGTTGCTCGCGTCGGCGTGCAAAGCCAGAGATGAACAATTCGCATCCATCTGGCTCTGGTCCACGACCGATGCAGGCCATGACCACGCGATTGGCGCGGTCCAGCAACTTGTGGGCCATGCGTCGACGGTCGTCCAGCTGGCTTTTTCGCACAACGACCAATACCTCGTCTCGGTCTCCAAGGATCGCCACGTTTGTCTCTTTGCCAAGGATGGAGGTACTCAATTGAACACGTCGCCATTGCCACCGGTTGGATTTATATTTCTAGGTGGCGCGTACGCGCTCGTGCAAAAACAGAAGGCCCACAAACGCATCGTGTGGACGTGTGATTGGGCGCCTGACGATCGCGTCTTTGCCACGGGGTCGCGCGACGAGACGCTCTTGCTCTGGGGATGTCATTCCGACGCTGCCACGTGGCAACCCGTACGACGACACTCACAATCCGACGACACATCATGGTGGCTGTCTAGGTTACCCCGGCCCATGCGTTTGACTCGGCCGTGACAGCCGTTGCGTTTTCCAAGCAGCGTGCGCACGACGACCATGGGTACCTCGTGGCCGTGGGGTTGGAATCTGGGTGGCTGCATTTCGTGGCTGTGGACGAGACGACGTCTGGGTGGCACGTGCACGAGATTGAAAAACGCCAAGTCCATGCAGCCGCCATCATGCGACTTGCGTGGCACCCGACCGAGACGCTTGTGGCCACGTGCAGCGCCGACAGCAGTGTCTGCCTCGTCTCTGCCACCGTGTCATGCCAAGTTGATGTATAGAATCCACCAACAGGTCGAATTGGAGTAGCATTCTACCATGTATGTCACGCCGCACTCGAAAGAGAGTGCGACCCCACGACAAACTGTTGCGTGTCGAAGCATCTTGCAGGCGTGCAAAAAGCCATCGAGGGGTATGGACCGTCGACCTTGCCGATCAAAGCTATTATGGCACATGCCGTTTTGCGTCCTCCACGTGCGATGCCAATGAGGAAGTCATGTACCCTACATGGCTTTCTGCCGACTCGAGTTGTCGGATCCAGCGGGCCACACATGTTTGCGTGTTTAGACACCGGTCGTCGTTGTTAATTCCCACACCACTGAAAGTTCATCGAACTGCACTGGGCATAAGTCCACCCAACGTAGCATGCCTGCAACGGGACGTAGTAGCAGTTGTTGCACGTGCCGCACGCCGTGGGGTCGCGCGGCGGCGCGGGGACTTGCGTCGTCGTGGCTGGCGGGGGCGTCGGGGCCTTGGTCACGGGTGGCGGTGGCTGCGAGTACGGCCGCGGCGACAAGCGGGGCGTGCGCGAGTTTCCGCGCATCCACTTTACGATTTGCTTGGTCGTATAAAACCCTGAGTCAATGTCGGTCGAGCCCGCGTAAATCATCATGCCGCCCATCTTGTACGCATAATTGTACTGGGTCCACGACTCGATGACCCATTGCTGCGGCCCGGGGCCGTAGGCGCAGGCCGCACCCATGCAAATGCCGAGCGCGAGCTTCTCGCGGGGCACGAGGTGGGCCCAGGCTTCAAATGTCGTCGTTGTTGCGTCGGCAAACCCTTTCTACGAGGCCATACGGGGGTCAATCATGGAAGGTTGTGAGAGTGCCACGTATGGCTCCATCGTCGGGGGATTGTCACGTACCTCTGCGACCGCAACGTCCGAGTCCAAGTTGTACGCCATGACGTTGACCCAGTCGACGAGCGACTCGATCCCACGGGCAAAGCAGCGTGTGCCTAGTGCGCACGATTGTGTTTAGGGTCGTCAACCAAAATGATGACGTCAACAAGTTCCATGTTGGCACCAAGAGTCACACCTTTCCAGCAATCCGCGTCGGCTTCGAGCATGTAGGCATCGTACGACAATACATAATTGTTGCCGTTCGTCTTGAGTGTGTCGTGAAGTGCTTGCATGTAGGCTAGCACACGCTGGTTGTTGTACGTCGCATCCCGGTAGTTCGTTTCATCGTCAATGTCGACGCCATCAAACAAGTACATGTCAATGTACGCCTTGACGTTGGCTGCAAACGTCGCAGGGTTGTTTATCGAACCCATGCCGTAGTTGTTGTTGGCGCCGCCAATCACGCCCATCGAGTAGATGCATCGACTACACAAGGAGGAGTATGACGTCAACATCGAAGGTGTTCAGGAGTACCGACGAAGCGCTTGGACACAGCCGGCAATGTTGGGCTGCGGCGATTGTAACTTTGGGTCCAAGACCCCTTGGAAGACTTGCGAAAAGCCAAAGAGAACATGCGTGACGCCGTCGGGCACTTGGTCGCAGCCGCCGACTTCAGTCTGCCAAAAGAGGATCACGCGATCTTGCGGCGCCACGGTCGGGCAGTAGCTCGGCCGCGTGGCCGACGCAGACATGGTGGGCACGGCCGAGAGATCTTGGGTGCAGACGTATCCGATGAGGATAAGGACACTCGCAACTACATGACGTCAATGGAGGACGACGTGCGAACGTACCGGCCATGAGCTGCCCCACGCCGCGGAGGGTGATGGCGGGGTCTGTGGATCGGCGGGGGGGCGCCGGTGCGCGGCGGCTGCCGAGGAGAGGCTTGGTCTCGCTGGACGTGGTCGGTGCAGATGCCGGCGTCGTCGTCGTCGTGGTTGGCAACACAGAGGACGACGTCATGGATGAAGAGGAATTGACTGGCACTTCGGATGTTGTTGAAGCAAGAGTACATTGTACAAGCCATCCAAGAACTAATGGGCAATACAAACTCCCTCGATAGGGGTGAGATGAGCGATTTCGGTGGGCTAGCTATCCGGATACTGGAGGCGAGCCACCGATTAACCGGATCCCGAGGCTGTCACACACACTGGCTGTACAATTTCGAAGTACTTAGTACGACGAATTCATCAAATCTCTAACTCGATTGAAAATACACCACCGTCTCTATTGCACGATTTAAGGTGGCGTACGTGCGGGTTATTACGCCGCGCAGAGACCTGAAAAGCCAAGGTCGACGCCGCGGGCGAAATCTCGCAGCGCCGTTTGCGCGCCAATGTAGCTCATGCAAAGGGTCGAGAGTCCGATCGTAAAAGCCAAAATGTAGACGAGGATGGATGTCCGGTTGTACTTTTTCAATAAATAGCCCACGACCTACACAACACCTCAGCGACTTGTCCAAAGACACGACTACCTTTTGGCCAAAGAGACCACCGAAAAACCCGACCATGGCAAACCAGCCCACGTAATCTACGCCTGTGTAAGGTATGGCGCCCGAGCGGGTTACGTACCAAACTGCAGTTGGCCCGGAAACATGCCCGCGATTGCAAAGAGCAAGGTCGTAGCCGACGACGTGAACAAAATCATGTACGACGCCGTCGACGCTTGCACCGGCGGGAGGATTCCGTTTTCCAGCATGACTGGGCCTTTGACCATGCCACCTGCGCATATAAATATCACACATTTGAAATGGCCATCGTTGACTTTACCCCCAATGCCCAGCAGGCCTGCTGCGATGCCAGCGAGAACGCAGTAGATGGGAAAGACAACTTGCGTCTTGGTACGTGTCCAGTGCACGTCGCCGTCGGCAAAGACAGCTTTGGAGAGTACTTTGAGGCGATTACGCAATCGGAGGTTCTGGCCCATGCGACTAGCGTCATCGTGTCAGGCGGTCGTACACATGCTCGACGACGTACTAGGTAATCAAGACGAGGACAGAGAGCGGGAGGAACGTGAGGAGCCAGTACGTGGTCGAGCCACACGGGACGCCAAACAAACTGGGCGTGCCGTGGCCACCCAATACGATGGCTTGGAAAAACACGACCAACTACCAAACCGGCTATTTCAAACGAGTGATCAGGAGCGACGTACCCAGCACACGACAAGCGGTAGAACGTTTCGGATGGGAAACGTGTTGAATTCGTTCACTTCGAGCGTCGCACGCGTCTCGGCAAAGAATTTTTCCTTGGCCGGCGGCACGACCAGCGCTGGCAACGACTTGAAGTCGTCGTCGTCGTCCTTGCGTTGCGCGCGGCGTTGCTTGTGGTCGCGCGTCGTTTGGAGCCACTTGCGGGCGCACCACTCGACTTTTCTCTAGTGACACGGCGTCGTCACGAGATGACGCGACGCGGGCTACCTTGATTTTGTCGACATGGATCAAACAGGAAGTCGCTTCGTCGGCGGGCGGGCTAGAGGCTTTCAAGAGATCGAGGCGTTCCTTGGCGGCAATCTAGTCCGATTCCCAAATGATCACGTCATCAAAACACGAATTGCATCAACCCGCAGACCTTGTTGCCCTTGAGCAGTGTTTTGTACGTCGTGTAGCTCAACAGCGTAATGAGGAGAATCAGAATCAGCCACGATGGAAACATGCGGTTGAACATGACGCCGAAAATCGACCCAAACAACGTCGCGGGTTCCATCATGGCCGCCAACGCGTAATCGATGAGCGGGCGCTGCGACCGGTCTACGCAGGCCGCATGAGACGAGGCACGATCATCGCGTACGTGGATGCTTCTTGGAGAAGTTGACGAGAAACGTCGCGAAGGCGCCGCCAAAGATCGTGGCCTTGGAGAGCGGGATTGCATGTTTCGGCCCGAGTCCGACAACCAAAATGTACAGCGGGACGAGGAGACCGCCGCCGCCGACGCCGCAGCCGGCTCCGAGCGCGGCACTGAGAAACGCCATGAAGGTTGCGAACGCATCCGCCGGCGTGAACGGGTCAAAGAGATTCTTCTCGATGCAGACGGGCTCCAACGACGCCGTGGTGCCAACGACGGCGACCGCCGCCATGGGGACGATGCATCGTTTGGAGAGGTCCGTCGGCGACGCGCCGCAGTCTGCGTCGGTCCGACAGAACGCGCAGACGCTACGTCTGTTGTGAGAAGGGAGGCGAGTCGAGGATGTACTGGTCAATGCAAGCGCGGCCGGGGAGGAAGCCACAGTCTTGGCGCTGCGTGCACTCGAGACCAACGATGGCTTCCTTGGACTGCGACACGCCATGTGCGTCTGCGAGGAAGAGCAGCGCCGCGACGGCCGACGCGCGACCGAGGACACGCATCGCGACCGAATTCGAAAATGACGAGCAAGGCGCACGTGTCAAGACTCGATGGACCAATCAGAGGCCGTTGGATCTTGACATGGACCAATGAAAACGCATCGGTCAGATATTACTCACAGCCCAGCGCCTCATTTGGGTGCACTTCCATGGAGGTCCTCCTCTATCACGTACGTGTGCAAGATCGAAGAAGACCGAGCGCATATGTCGCGAAGACTCGTCGTCGAATATATGTATGGTTATTCTTGTCTACACATGTTGAGCTCAAAGAACCAGTCCAAAATACAAGCAAGAGAACGAATGCATGTGGGTATGGCAATACATGGAGCCCATGACACAGACGCTACTACTAGAAGAAGCGATGAACCTTTGAGAGGACACAACGAGTACCAGGACACAATCGCAATTGTTGGTCATGAGGTTCACACTCACTCACGGAAAATCATGTGCTGCAAAAGGCGAGAAGTTCACTCTTTCGCTGCGACAACAAGACTATCGTATACCACAATCACGGCCTTCTTGTTAGAGCCTCTTTAGTTGAAAAAATGCGTTTTAGTGTGTTATTCTAAAAAATAACTAAAGAATTCTTGAGTAATGGGCGTTTTAGTGCATTTTAGTTACACGAATACATGCATTTTCACTCCTGTGGACTTGATGCAGGCAATTATCGAGATGGCTTCCTTCGTACCAGGTAGTATATGTCCAAAACGTTACGACGCGCTCTCCACACGTACACACCCCGACGATGGACGCGAAGTATACGCGAGACTTCACAGACTTCGTGTGAGTGTCGATAAACTTCGCTCAAATCTACCGGAATTTCTTCCTATTTTTACAGTTTTCTTTGTCGGTGAGGTAAAGAGCTGTCGTGTTTCTATGTCCGTTTGCCATGAAAGGTATCATTTGTGTGATATTAAAGTATGCTAGGATGTACTATGATTGTATGATTGTAGCCGATAGCCCGATAATTCTTCTCTCGCA
This sequence comes from Aphanomyces stellatus, assembly GCA_009835185.1. Taxonomy (NCBI): domain Eukaryota; phylum Oomycota; class Saprolegniomycetes; order Saprolegniales; family Verrucalvaceae; genus Aphanomyces; species Aphanomyces stellatus. The sequence goes on from VJMH01000712.1 coordinate 37,250, forward strand.
TGACCAGAGCTTTGTGATGATTGATTATAACCCTCGCACAGGGTAGCTCACCGATCCGAGCGGAAACAAAGTATCTGCCCACAAAATAGCGTCAGATTTGCGCCATTTGTGCCACAACTTTCCATGAAAAAGGATTTGACTGTACTATATCTTAACGGTTTAATGCAACTCATATGATGAGGTGTTTCAACAAGCAAAAATTCAATTCTAAATTTAAAAATGTTGAATTGAATTTTCGCTGTAAATACTAGAATTTGGCGTTGTTTCGCCAACATTCACGAATTGACGACCAATTATTGCGCTACTGGTAGCGGTGTCTTCCATCCAAGGTCCCAAGCTCGATGAGCGAATCAACTCCGTTGAAAACATGAGCAAAGCTTCCCTGGTGTAATTGGCCAACTTGCACCAATCAAAGAATTTAAATTTATTTCAGCCAATGGGCGATTGGTTCATGCTTTGTCACCTCCAATATCGAGCCCATTCGATAATATATGAGGATATGGTGCCCCCTGGTGTGTTGGGCTACGAGGGCAAATTGGACCAATCGCGTCGCTAAAATCCCCAAAGGCATATTGGACAAACGACGATCAATGGATTCCATCAAATTCAACGAATCAATTTTAGCCAATCAAGTCATTATTCCGGATATTTATACGGAATGCCCATTAATGCATAACTAAACGAAAATTACTTGAGTTAGTGCGCACTAACTAAATTATGAAATCGGGATCACTGAAAGGCCCTGACCACAATACTACAAAATTACCTTCAATAAATAAGTTTCTCAACCCCAGTTACCCCATACGAGGTTGTTCAAACACTCAAAGCGCGATGCAGCTCGGCCATGGTCGGTCGCTTGGTCGGATCTTCGTGGAAACAGCGCGCCATCAACGCCTCGTACTGCGACGGAATCGACGACAAACTCACGTCCAAACGACCCCCTTCCAAGACACGCGCTGCCGCCGCCACACCAGACAAGTCGGAAAACGGACGCGCCTCCGAAAACGTCTCCCACATCAACACCCCAAACGAATACACGTCCGAGCCATACGAAAACGAATGCGGCGGCACCAACGACTCGGGCGCCATGT
>VJMH01000744.1:0-10436 GCA_009835185.1 Aphanomyces stellatus
GTGCCGAGCTGAGGTCGTTTCTTGCTGGCTCGCACGCGCCATGCTGCCACGTCTTGACGCGTCGACACAGAACATGATCACAAGCGAGCTCGCCGTCAAGTGGCAGGACGTCGAATGTGCGGGTGGTCGCGGCAGAGGCTCGAGAGCAGGCCGGCGACGGAGGTCCTTGACGTTCAATTCGCGGTCACTTTTGCGGGAGTCGGGGCTTAGATGGCGGTAGCATAAGGAAGAAGATGATTCATATGAGTCATCCAAGGAGGATCCAAGGAGACATGGAGCAAATGGGCCACCACGACGGCTTCGGGGCTTGGATGACTCCCACAAGTCAAGGAGATGCCAGAGCTCCGGTTGGCTATCCGGAAGCCTTGTGTTGAAGTTGCTTCGCGCGCAAAAAAAAGAATTCGAGATGGATTGGATGAAAAGAATGGGATATTGCCCAATGGAAATGATTCATTTCATTCAAGCGCTTCGATCACACAGACCAAGGACGTCGCGTGAGCTCACCATGCTCATGGTGTCAAATGCTTCCTTGGACAAAGTATGTGCCTCTATGAAGTCTCATTCAGAAGGTCGGTGTTGGTTGAGCCAGTCAGTAATGAGCAGACTGTGGCGATGGACGATGAAGTGAGAGATATTGGAGTGGGTAGTGACGTTCAATGGGCAATCCGTCTGCGCGATTGCGACCGCGACGACGATCTACACATCGCAAGAGCCACGTCGACTAGTTGCAAAACAGACCCTTGTACCTCCAGAGACGTGCTCTACCAACGAAGGCCACCATCTTGGTCCTACACCGTCGTCGGGGTCATGAACCTTTGCGCCAAGCTCTTGGTCAACGACATTTGGACGATCGCGCTTCCATGAAGTCCTATCACGGCATCGAATGCACTGGAATGATGCCGGCAAGGTTGTCAAATGGGATATGCCGTCCATACTACCTCGTCCAGTGGGAACATGCCACCAACGCGATCGTCCCATCGCAAACCAAGGCGAGGCCGCCGTCATCTTCATGCCGTCTTGCGCACGATTTGCGCGGCGCCGAGTCTGGATTCCGGATTCTCTTCCCATGAAGGGAGGGTAAATGCGGCCAACTTCAAAGTTGCGCCATATTGATCCATTTGGTCAAATCATGGGCACCGTCGTCTACCACAACCGTTTCCTATCCTTTGGTTCTCGTCACCAAACCAAAGCGACGACTGGGATTCCATGTTGGCATGCGAAACCGACGGGCTTGCCGTGAAACGGTCGAAACGGCTTCTGCGCGTTCCCTTTCACCTTTCTTTCTCGTCGCCTCGATGCCATCATCGCCCTTGGACTCGATCAAGACGCTGTGGCAGGACCATCGCAAGCGTCTCTTCCTCATGGGGGCGCTCGTGGCCGTCGCGCTCTTTGCCATCGTTGCGACCATCATCTCCACCGTCTCCCCATCTGCCAACAAGCCTTCCTCGCTCAGCCACACGGACGACAGCACCAATGGAACGAGGCCCATGAAAGCCCCGACCCTTCCAACCTCCTCAAGCGGCGGCAACGCGCCGTCCCCTGCCAACATGGGGATCCTCGGCGGCGAGGTTGCGGTGCCGCCGTCCGTCGCCCCCATGCCACCTCCATCCCCCGGCGCGCCGCCGCCAACCCCCGCGCCGACGCCGCCGCCCAACTTGGTGTACGTGTGCACCGCGACGGACCCGACGTCCGTATGTTACGTGCCCCCGCGTCCCGCCGCAACCACTGGCGCCGCGTGCGCCCTCGACACGACCATGGACCCACGCCTGCTCTACCTCGCCTGCCCCGCTGCCGCCAATGCCAACGCGGGCTTTGCCATGGACGCGGCGTGCGCGTCCGGCTCACGATGCACGTACGCGTGCGAGCCGCCGTACGTACCCACGTCGAACGGATGGAGCAACGCCGACTGCGTCCCGTACTCGGCGCTCTGCCCGCCGTACTCGCCTGCGACTGCACGCGGCGGCCTCCGCTGCTTGAACGGTCAGCTCACGCGGGACGACCCGGCACAGCCGCTCTGCGTTCCCGGTCTCAACACGAGCTACGTCATCAATTACGTGCCCGCGACACTGTCGACATGTCAGACGGTCACGCCTGGCAACGGCGCGCCCATGATTGGGCTGGAAGTCGGCCAAGGACAAGCCGGTCAACTCACGTCGTTGCCACAGGTACCAAACAAACAAACGAACGAACGACCGACCCCTCGTGGCTAGTGGTATTGGCGCGGCGTGCGTGCTTCGTTTTACACGAATCTCCCGGGCGTCCGTCGCCTCGCCGCGTGCCAAAAGAACGCCGACCCGCTCAGCCTCAATGCCAAGGGCGTCGACACGATGCCGTATGTGCTGGGGGGCGGTGGCTTGCCGAGCTCGGGCTGCGACGCCTGTGGCCAGCACACACTCGCGTTCAACGACGCATTTGACGTGCAAAAGGTCGTGTGTGTGTCTCTGAACCATCCACGTGACGATGCTGTAGGCGTACTCGAAATTCCCTGGCTACGGCATCCGCGTGCGCAACTGCAACGACGCGACGTGCGGCGCCGTCCAATGCGACGCCACGTACACGTATGACGCCGCGAGCAACACGGTCGCAGCGGTCTGGGTCAAGTACAACACGATCTTTAGCCCCACGTCCGTCGGCTGCGTCGTCGATGTGGTGCGACGGACCGCCCAATCAAAGCGTCACGCTCATTCCACTTCATGTAGGTCACAGGCTATGGTTGGTCTCCGTCCGACGGCACGTCCAAGTTTACGCTCTTTGAGTACTACCCGACGACGGTGGCGGGCCAGCAGACGCCCGACTGCGCCGGCTGCTCGACGCCGTCGACGGTCGACATCACGTCGTGCCGCAAGATTCGACAGCCGACGCCAGCCTCGTATGTTGACGTCATCATCGTCACGTGAAGCTGATGTAGGTTTGGCACGGGTGTGTCGCCGGCGCAATATGTGTGCACGCCAACGGGGAGCGCGATTGCTGGGGCGGCCTCGCTCGTCGTCTTGGCCGCGGCGGGCGATGGCACGGCGGCCGACGGCGGCGCCGCCATGTCGTCCGCAACCCAAGTTGAAATCTTTATCGCGTGTGTGCTGGCGGCCGCCGGCGTCGCGGTCGGTGTCCGCGTGTGGCGCATGCGACAGACCACGACCAAGCAGCAGCATGCGATGGCCGAGCCGCCGCCATGCGACTTGGAACTCACGCCCGACTTGCGTGGGAGCATGTATTCGACCACGTCGGCCAAGTACATTCCACGTGGCAGCACCGCCGCCGACTTGCACGACGACGACGACAACGCATGTGACGCGCCGCCGTCAGGCTCGATCGCGCCAACCGAAGCGTCGTAGACCTCTCAAAAAGGCCGGGTCGTTTTTCTATTGTAATGTGTTTACGCCTTGTCTGTGTCGTCTTGGGTTGCAACTTCTTCGTCGTCATCGGCGTCGTCCTTGGAATCGCCATTGAGCACGCTGTAATAGTCGGGGTTGGCATCGACGCAGTCGCGCAACGCTAGCGTTTGCGGCCCACAGACGGTCAAAAAGTCCTGGCCATTCTTCTTGGACTCGTCCAGGCACGTCTCCCACGCCGTGAATTCCGCGCCGCATGGCCCAGCCTTCATGAAGAGACAGAATCCGCACTCGGCCTTCTTGACCGACGCCGCGCACGCATGCGCGTCGGCGTCGTACGACGACGCGGTGCAGAGGACGCCATGGAGCACGAGGGGGTCGTCAAGTACGCGGAGAGACGCGGCCGTCGACGGAAACGGACTACAATAAGATGGAGGAAACCCAGTCAAGCATGGGGCGCACCTATACAGCGGAAACAGCTTCGAGTCAAACGCAGGCAAGTCGCCGTCAAAGTTGGCAATGCCGACGTTCAGCCCGTCAGCCGATTCCTCAACCGTCAAGTTGCCCGTCGCTTGGAGACGTTCCAAGAGCACATTCGAGTACGCGCGGGCATAGCTGCATGTGGATCAGAGGAGGACGACGGATGGAGACGTACCCTTCCTCGCCGCTGTGGGAGAGCGTGATGTGCGGACACTCGACCGAGTAATGCACGTCGCCGTGTTCGGCCGTGACGGCGACGATGGCTGCCTGCGAGTGATCGTCCTGCGCGACGGCTTGGACCTTGACCTAAGGACATCGTGCATGAGCAGGATGCAAGCCGAGGAAGACGCATCTACCGTCGTGGTCTGTCCGAGAATTGGCGCAAACGTTTGGAGCTCCTCTTTGGTCGGGTTGTACTTGAGGACGACACTCGTCTGGCCCGAGACGTCGGCGTGCAATGCAGGGAAACGTTCCTTGAGCGCGGCTTGCGATGCAGCATCCAAAAAGACACCGACAAAGTCCATGCGCTTGGGCGATCCCTTCACTTCTTCCTTCTTCTCTTCGCATTGCGCGGTCATGCTCCATCCCCCGCTCAACGCACCCACGAGTCCAAGGCCGAGCGAGCGGCCGGCGTGCCGACGGAAAAACGACGCCATTTTGCAAGATGAATGAAAATGCAGCGCGAAGTTCGAAGAACTCCAAACCCAATCAGTGGCTCGTCCGGATACAGTATCCGGTTTCAGCATCAATTTATATCGTTTAAAATATACTTCGACGTACCATTTGAATTGCTCTCGAAAGTTCAATATTAAAATAAATTACTTCAATTTGTTTAAGTTCATGTATTTGTTTTAAATAATAGATTACCTTAAAAGAATATTTTTATAATAGTGTTAAAAAATACATAAATTGAATTTTAATTTTGGTTTTAATTTGATCGTTTTTTAATGCGTTGGGCATGTATCTTTTGCCAAAGGTCAGACGCAATTGCCGCGTGTGTGAACATAAGTCGTCTTCTCCAGCCGCACGGCATGTGCCGTAAATTGATGATGCTCAATGTGGCCGATTGACTTGACCCACGATGGCCGCAACCGTGCGAGTAGGATATCATAAACGCCGATGATAGTGGTGGTTACGTGCATGTCGGATTGCGTGCGGCCTTGACGCTCTTCACAAACGTCCCTGGACACATGGGTGAATCACGGCACATACGAAACATGCAATGTAGTACGTCTGCTTCATCACGGCCGCGTAACCCATGAGCGCGATGGTGCTACGGAGATGATCAACGACGCTTGCAAGCAAGGGTGGTATTGAACCTGGGTTTGCAGTACATTTTGTTACCCATGCGAATGCCGTTGAAAGGCTCGAGGGGCAACGCCGTGATAAAGTTAGGCACGTGGATATGGTGGAGCAGTGAATTGGACTGGCACCACGAGGTGTCGACGAACCACCTGAAGGAGAGTAAGAGTGAGAGTGAGAGTGGATGAGTGAGACAACTGTTGAAAGACAAGGCGTCGATAGGCGGTTGAGATTGCGATCGAGGTGGTAAAACAAACGCCGAGTGTGTTGACTACCGACGAAGAGAGTGCAATCATGACAGGCGGTGTCCCCGCTGCCTCGTATGAGCCACTCGGCCACGTCGCATTATCGACCCAAAAGCCTACATTGTCAAAGTGAGAGTGGGCATGAGAGTGGCTTTCTCGAACCCAAAAATGCTGGCGCCGCGTAGAATGAATTGTACGCATTGAGACAAACGGCGGCAGTGCACCATTGTGCAGAAAGCGAAACAATGGACAAGAGGACAAAGAGAGGCGCGGAATAGCCGACACAAAAGCCACGGGAGCGGAGGAATATCATCAGCATGTCTAAGACGCTGCACCAAAATGACGAGGGATATCGTCTGAGAGCGCACCTGAGAGCCAGGAGGAAGCCAAAGGTGAAAAAGGTCACGGTGAGGACTGCCGAGAGAGTCCAGATTTTGAGGCCATTCGTTGAAAAATAGTAAATGCGGGCAACGTCCATGTAGAGTAGGCCGGGCATGGATGCGACGGTCAAACAGAGCAGCAACAACTAGACACAGAAATGAGAGTGGACATGAGAGTAGCTTCAACCTTGCGCCGCTCCAAGCCCGAGAGAACTGTGTATTTGAGAACTGGCGCGCCTTTGAACACTCCTCGGAGACCTGACGTGCACTTGACAAATGTTGGACGCTAGGACGTTCTCTTACCTTCGATGGTGATAAATATGTCACCGGCAAAGAACCAGAGCGAGAGGAGCGAGAATATGATTTGAAGCGCAATGAGTTCATTGGCGTTCGAGACTTCGCTGCCGCAGGTCCACCCAGGGACAATCGACAGCTTGGAATGTTTGCCTAATCATACCCCTGCCGTCGAACGAGTCTCTCGTTCAGGCCATATGTACCTTGGCTCCAGCCCGTGAGTTCCATCTCCGCGGCAAGATCACTCAACTCTTCAATGACTGTGACGCAGTAGCTTTCAACAATGTATCTACCACAATCATAATGTCGAAACGATGACGTCATCTTCGTACCGAGACCCCAGCGGCCTGGACGTGATGATGTAATCCCGGCCGCTGTCGTCGGGAACGGTGTGGCCGTCGCCCGTGATGAGCGTGCGTTTGGGATTCGACACAAGCTTCTGCGTTGTCCCGTCCGAGTTGGTGTACACAAAGGCCGTCTAACCACGACAAAGTGAGTGACTCTCATCACGACATATTGACACCATCGTCGTGTCCAAGTCTGCGTAGAGCGTGAGGAAGTAGAGACCGTCGGTGTACTCGGCTCGGATCTGTCGGTTACAATCAGACGACAGAGTATCTTGGCAATCCATGACCGTGGTTTCCAACATGGCCATGCCGGCGACGTCCTGCGGCGCCGTGGGGAGACAGGATGGAAAGTAATCGTAGCTAATGTCAAGACACATTTCATTCCGACGTTGGAACGACCGGCCGACGTACCCAGCGATGAATTGCAGATCTGTCCACCCAACGTCCGCTGTGCCACCGACGACACACGTGGTCACAAACAGAGTCCCACCGGCTGCCACGTCATGAGAGTGGTCTTGGAGGTGAGAGTGAGTGACCTACCTTGGGTCAATTCGGCAGCCCATTGGGAGGCGAGGGTGGTCCCGACGGAGGCAAAGGGCGTGGCAGGGATGACGCTGGCTGTGTCGGCGTCGCATCTGGTGACAAAGTCATGCCAAAAGAGTCGAGTTCCGACGTACGAGTTGGGGACAAAGCCATCGGACGTGAGGTGACAGGATTGGCCGTAGGGAGCCCAATACGAATGGGTGCTTTGGACGTTGATCGTGACAGCCATGCGCTTGAACATGCCCTGGCAAAGCATGACGAAAACAGTCTATATAATTGGGACATACCTGGGAGATGAGGATCACGAGAAGAAAGATGGAGAGAAGGACGAGGCCAATGGTGCCGGCAAACATGACCAATCCGGGGACGATGTTGGATCGACGAACGTGCACGAGGGTGGAGAGGCGGCGACTCGATGGCTGGGTGCCGTTGAACGAACGCAAGCTGCGGCGCTGGCCTGAGACGACACTGGACAAGGACTTTCCCTATGACACGAGCATGAGCGAGATGGAAGCCTGGAGGCACGCACCCGCGCGAGGTAGGCAGTTTCCACCGCCACCATCGCAGAAAAAGGGCCTGCCTTAGGAATGGACGAAAGTGAAAATAGCACACCACCGTTGGGCGAGCTATTTTCAGCTGAAGGCTATGGCAAACATAATTATGAACCCAACGGCCGAAAGGTTACGAATTTCGATTGGTTGGTTCATCGCGACTTTCAACGACACGAACGACGCAGAAGGCTTGGAAGGGAACGTAGCCTCAGTCAAACACGACGACGCAGCCGCTCGTGTGGTACCTTGATGTTGGATGTCCGTACTTTTTGCATGATACGGGTCGACATTTGAGTGCCAAAAAGCATTCACACGGGGATTGATACCTATCAAGACTTGTCGTCTTCAACGTCGTGGTGCATCAAGGTCGTCTCTTGCTGACGAAGTTCAATGATGCAATCGTTCGATCGTGCGTTCGTTGTTGGCATCAAATGTGGGAAAGCTCGTGGCTCGTGGGCAAGAGTGTCGACGTCATTGGGCACAAAAATGGATGCGTGCCATTGGTTGGTGCAGATGATATCCACGCCTCAATCGGAAACCCCGTCGGTCCATCCGTACTACTTGAGCTTCGACCAGTTGACGAGTTGAAGCAGTTCACCTAGTTGGATTTCGCCAGCCAGGGACGCAAGGCAAAAATATCTCAAATCGAATCCCGCGCTGTCGTGGCGTCAACATCCACCTTATCCTGTGTCCCTTGACCACGTTTGGCCCCCAACATGATTTAGACCCCTACATGATTTAGACCCCGGGTGTGTCGACTTGGTGGCCGTTCAAAGCGATGTCGGCCGTGGAATGGACTGCTCGTGGACTCGAAAAGTATCTGACAGGATGTTGCCTCACAATAGCGGTTGGTGGTGGTCTGGATCACCGCGAATTCGTCGGACGTGGTCTTGTTGTGACCTTTCGAGTCAAGGACGCTCTTTGTCAAACGCTTGCTACGAGTAAGACCAACGTAAGCGGGTGGCGCCAACAATAACATGGGCCTTGTAAAGCGAATCGAGGTAGTAATAATGGCCGTAAAGGGACGAGGAATCCAGGTCAGCAATGTTGCGGTCGCTCAATCTTCCTTGGGGCCAAGAGGGGCATGGTGACGAAGAACACTGGGAAATCGACGGAGAGCCAAAGATTCAATCAACATACAACGTGACTGACTGCGACCACGAGCACATGTTCGTCGAGGCAAGACCAATGAATGCGACGTGTGAGCTGGTGGCACAATGTTGGATGTGTCACGCCCAAAGATCAAGCCAAGTCGACCTAATGGCGCCGATGATGTCCTACCTCCTCCTCTACCTCGTTATCGAAGCCATGACGTACCCTGGGCTGACCATCGCGATCGGCTACCTCTTTCAAAGCCACGAACAATGGTAGAACGACTTCTGCTCCTTCTAGCTACTGAGTGCGCTCTCTCTGTCAATGATCGAAGCACCAAGGCGCAAGTGGCCATCGAATACACGGTGTGCAATTGCCGCTGGAGCAGATTTTCAACGATTGTCCCAGGAAACTGACCAAAAGGCCAGCAAGAAGAAGGCCATGTGAGAAGGAGAACCAATCCTTCCCTACGCAGAGCACTCTGTTTTGGGGTACGGTGTCATTTGAACCATTCCAGTCTGTCGGACGGTAAATTGTCGCGGCCGATCGACATGACGCAAGACTTACAAAACACTACAATGACCTAATGATTTTTCAATCGAACGCAACCGGATTGCTTCACAAAAAGACACTTTGTGAAAGGACACTTGATCTTCCGGTGAATAATTAACCGGTAATTCACAATTTGTCGTGTTTTGTGAAAGGTCCTATCCGCTCGACATGACGGGTTTGGACAGTGGGTGTGGGAATATCAAAGGTGCGACAGCATTCATCCTGCTTGGCGTCAAGTGCTTCCGCTAGGACACTCGAGCCGCCTCTGGGAATACATGGACAAACTGAAGAAATTGAACTTCAAGCGTTCGCATAATTGCATCACAGTCACCAACACATCCGACTGGTTAGGCCGATGACTTAGTGTCCTTGAGCAGCATTGCTACTTGTAGCAAGCACCGTTTGGAACAGAATTATTAGGTCTAGCAAGCACGAAAGATGGCTCGATTTCAATGTACTTTTGCTCTAGTGATTCCTGGCCAGGTTGTTTTTGGTGTTAAAGGGGGTATCACTATCGCGATATTTATGGAACATCGTTTCTATTCATAGGCATCGTTGGGCTAGTCACCGTCTGCACTTTCTCGTTCGTCTCGTTTCGCGAACATGGGAAACTCCTCCGTCGCCCCCCTCGATGTGCTACCAAGCAGCCCCAAGCCTGCCTCTCTCACGCAGCGCATATTGGGACAACGGCCACGACAGGCATCTCAGGCGTCAAGTCGGAACAGCGCCTTGTCGTCGTTGCGCCGCATCAGCAACGCGCATGTCACCGACATCCGTCGGGCGACCGTCCTCCCTGGGCTCACAATGTTTATCTGCACACTCAGTCTCGTCTTCCTTTCCATCGTCCTGCTCGCGATCCTCATCTCCCAGGTACTACCACTGCCAATGTCATCTTTGGCACTGACTTTGTCGATAGGGCATGTTCGAACGCCTTGTCGTCAACGCCAACGCCCAAATCGGGTCCTACTTTTGGGCCCCCTACGGCCAATCCTGTCACCTCACGTCCGATGGCTTTGTCCCCAACTCGTATGTCGGAACTCGACTCTTTTGGCATGACTTTGTCACCAGATGCGACGCCGACACAGCCAGCGTCATCCCTGCCACGCCCTTTGCCTCCGTCGGGACCACCCTCGCCTCCCAATGGGCTGCCGAATTGACCCAAGGTAGGTCACTCACTCTCACCTCCAAGACCACTCTCATGACGTGGCAGCCGGTGGGACTCTGTTTGTGACCACGTGTGTCGTCGGTGGCACAGCGGACGTTGGGTGGACAGATCTGCAATTCATCGCTGGGTACGTCGGCCGGTCGTTCCAACGTCGGA
>VJMH01000789.1:0-19017 GCA_009835185.1 Aphanomyces stellatus
GCTACGCCGACCAATGAAGCATGTACTTCCGCCCCAACTCCCGTCCCTACACCAACCCTCGAGACCACCTCAACTCCTACCACAACCCCAATCTCCAAATGGTCATGTGTGAATGGCTTTTCGTTTCCCATGAAGATTGCCAGTGATGGCAACATTGAGTGCTGGTCCAACAATGGCAGGGAATGCTACGTCAGCGCCAACTGCGCTGCAGTGGCGTCATCCAACACAAAGCCTCCAACAACGTTGGTGTGCGGATGCAAACTCTTGGCGCTTTTGGGCTACACGGGTTACAATGACCCGAACCATTGGTGCAATGCTGGGAAAACGGCCCTGGGTGCCTCTCCCCCCAACGAAGTCTGTACCTCTGTCCCTACAACTACCATCGCCACTCCTATTCCCTCCACGACACCGATTCCACAATGGACGTGTATCAAAGGCTTGGCGTCCCCCATGAAGATTGCCAGCGATGGAAACATTGAATGCTGGTCCAATGATGGCAAGAACTGCGCCTGGAACGTCAACTGCGATGCCTTGGTCGCATCCAACACGGAACCCAAGGCGCCTTTGGTCTGCGGTTGCAAGCACTTGGCTGTATGGGGCTCGACGGGGTACAACAACGCCACCCACTGGTGCAACATGGCCAAAGCGGCTTTGGGTGCCTCGCCCACCAATGAAGCTTGTACCGTTGCTCCTACCCCAGCCAAGGTGCTCAATATGGCTGCTGCTGCCCCCACTGCACCAAACAACACTCTCTTGGTGTTTGCGTCTATGCTGACTGGGGCGGGTTTGGCATTGGCTGCTGTGGCACTGAACAACTACCGTCGTCGTATTCCATCCACCAAAGAAGAACGCCAAACCATGTTGTAAGGCAGGCAAATACCCTCTATATTTGAATACATGCATTTTTGGATACATATATGACTTTGCGACGCTAGCGATATTGCCCGATAACGGAAATGCTCGAAGGCTTACTACAAAGATAAATTTGTGTCTCACAAAATATACAATTCACTGCAAGTGTTTCCAAACCAACGTTTTGGTTTGACCTGTGATATTGTGTTTTCCAACCAAATTTAGAGTTTCAAGTTGATTGATGAATCGACCCGCCAATCAACTGAGCGTTGATTTCACAAGCTCGACAATCGGTAAAAGTGAGAGTGGACATATTTCCATCTTCCCATTGGACAGATCATTTCCTTCCTGTGATTTGATTGGTTAGGCGATTGAAAAAACGATTCGGCAAGATTGGGAGTGAGACTCCAATTTCGAATCGAATAACAATATATCTTTGGAGATAGAAGTGGAAACTCAACCATGACGATGACGGCAGGAGACATATTTGAATAACGTTATTCAATTCACACAAAAAAGCAAGATTTGATGTAACGCTGAACCAATTCTGTGTCAACAAATTTGACGGTGATTTGTTACCAACTCCATTTGCAAATCTTATCTCCGTATTCCCTAAAGTCTGCACACACGGGTGTCAATTCGCTCCAGCGCCTCCAAGTATTGCCCTCACCTCTCAAATCCAACGCTGAGAAACCAGAAAATCCCAAGTATGATTGGAAATCGAATGTGCCATTGCTGGACTGCCTGAGCCCACCGTGTCTTTTCAAGTATTAACCCCCTAGGACCAGCAGACATTAGACTTAGACCATGGTACGTGAACGGGGCGCGCCGTTTCGTGAACTGAAGCAATGGTTTGACAAGAGCACCTCAAGCCATTCGTTCGCGGGGCTGAAGCGAGTGATTAGTAATCAATGACACAAAGTGTGGACCTCGTAGGCACAGGTCTTGGCCATGGTAGCTTTGACTCACACGATTTGTGATCGCGCCTGAATGTCTATTCCTATGCCATCAATTTGGCACAAAATTAGCAAAAAATCCGGAAAATTTGATTTTTGACATTTTCAACAAAATTGGGTGTCTGTCTGGACACGGCAATAAAATTTGTACCACTTTATGGTCCAAAATGGCATAAAATATACTCCCTCCGTTCCATAAAGATGTCCCGAATCAGAAAAATGGCGTGTGCCTCCTCGAATAAAATCACACGTCACCCTAAAATTTTATATGCGATATTATTTTTCCCCAGGTGTATCGTTACAACGGGCCAATCACATCACGAGAAATATATGTCGCAGAACCAATCAAATTGCAGAATCGACAAAAACCAACACCACCACTCAACTCAGGAGGGGGTTTACCCCGAGAACCCTCCTACCGAGCGCAACAACTTCAACGCAATGGTATGTCTCTTACTCCTCTTCATCCATACTAATTGGTTCAATCCTCAAGTCTTCCAAGGCGGCAAGCACGACGCGCGACAGGAGTTTGCGAATGGTTGATTCGGTGCAGCTGTATTTTGCAGCCAATTCACTTCCTAGTCCATTGGGTAGACGTGCAAGGAAGTTGCCGCTGCTCTTGAGAAAGACCTCCCTTAGGATGGCTTCCCTCGCTTGGTTCGTGAGGTCGGGCTTCCCCATCTCCAAAACGAGAATGTTTGTCATTGGAGAATGTGGGAAAATGTATGCAAAATGTAGGCATTGAAATTGACTTGATTCTTGTCAAAACTTCCCACTCAATTGGCGCGCTCTATCGAATGAGCCAATCAGCGTCAATTAGAGCGCGATCGAACGGCTGACAATTGCATTTGAATGTAACTCCAAAATATTATACCTCGACATGTCAACCCTCCCCCAAAGTCGGGATATCTTTGTGGAACGGAGGGAGTATCCTCCATTAGCCAATGCATATGTTTTTTATCGACACTCAAATTAACTCCAGCATGGTGTGCTCTCCAGCAGCCATAGCAGTCGCACGCGCCTTCGAGATGGCTTCCTTGTTCTGCCCATTCATTTTGCGGAGTAACAAATGCACCACGTCTCGACGGCCCCCCAGGACAGCTTCAGACAATGCTTTGATTTCCACGGCACGCAAGACGTCTCCTGTGACAGCTCTCACACGTTGCATATGTGCTGCCAATTCTTGTCAGCGTTGCAGTCGATGCAATTTCAACCAAAAGCTTGGGGTGGTCGCAAGTAGAAAGAGCACAGCTCGACTGCGTCCCTTCCCAAGGCACTTGGTTTAAATTGAAACCCTCTCGACATCGTTGCCATGGATCAGTGTCAGCCACACGGGGTAGAATGTCTTGAACTGATCAAATCTCTTGTCGTGTTGCGACAGCTGGGTCAGGATGCGACCAAGGAGAGCCACGCGCCCACCACAATATGCCACGAATCTTTGCCACACACACGAGCCCATTTGGATGTCGTTCAAAAGCCAACTGGTTTTTTGTCATCCAGTTCCATTGCTGGCAAAACTCCGAGAGCAGAACATGATCTAGTGCACTCGGTGGCCAGGTGATATTACATGCATCAAAACACTGCGCAGCGGAATCCACGATGGAATATGCTGTTCTGAACAATATCTTGTGTGAGCTAGGCGCCCAACGTGTCAACTAGACACGGTATGGGAGATAAATTGCGGACTTCTATTGCTTGATAAAGTTGTTGTTCCAGTACATTGGTGCGTTTGGGGCCGTCTTCTTGGAGACTTGCATTTGTGCCAAAGACGTGCTGCAGTTTGCACGACGTCCATCGTGCCGCCTTTGAATCCAAGGGTAATATTTCCAACGTTGGGTCAATATATAGTGGCATCACGCTGGCGTCGGTATCGTGATAGAGGTAGGCGTGCATAATGTCCCGCTGCGTCACGCTCGGGACTAACAAGTCAACTACTTCCTTGCAACCCAAGTTGGTGGCCATGTTTAAACTCACATATCATTCTCGCGCGCTCGACTTCGGGTGCTCTGGGGATCCAAACGTCCAGCAAGGCTTGAAATATAGTCAAATGGTCACACGAAGAGCGGAGAACGCAGTCGTCAAAATATGGGATCCACTTGGGAGTCTGGACCTCCAACAACCATTTCACACCTTCCAAGTGTCCATTTTGAATAGCCACTTCGACGACCTTGGTGTCGACCTCAAAACCAATTTCCAGCGACTTCATGTGCAGATTGCGAACAAGGGGCACATGTCCGGTTGCAGCAGCATAGACCATCACATTGCGCAACAATCGAGGCTGTTGGAGAAGTTTGGGCGGTACTCGAACGACGCAAGAATGTCTAGTCGATCTTTGAACACTGCCCACACAAAGATGACCTCAAACATGTGCTTGGTAGAAACGATCAAGCGCGGCAGTCGTGCCTTGGAATGGATGTTTAGACATGGCGACAACACGTAGTCGATGGCATTTGCAATGGACATTTGGAATGTCGGGTAACGCGTAAGCAATAGGAACGGAAGCATGTCTACACATAAACCATCTTGGTACGTGGAGATACCATAGTATATGCTAAGACATTCGTGTTAAAAGAGCAGCAGCGGTGGTCTGTTGTGCCATGTCTTTTTTTAATTGTGCTGAGCAAATTGATGTTATTTACACGAGTTACCTCGAAGTACTTCGATGATTATTGCCTTAGTGAAGGTTGTCATCGGTGAGAAAGTTTGTGGGTGCAGAAGCCCGGAACAAATCGCAATTTGTGGAAATAAATGATTTACCGGTACATTTAATTGTCAATCAAAAGCCTCCGTTTCGCTCACCAAGATGTGTCCGTCTGCACGACATATTCGCCAAACTATGTGGCTCAACAAATGTGCATTGCATCCTGCTATGATTTGCACATAGCATATGCGACCCCACTCCTTCGTTTGTGGCTCACATCTGAGCACTTGCTTCCATGTGTATGTGCGTACGAAGTCGGTACATCAACGCCACGTTCCTCCTCCTCAAGCTGAGGACCACGATGCGGTGCGAAAATGATGTCGTCCCTCAAATACACATGCTGGTTGAGCGAAACATATCCGAACGTACCTTGCCGGCATGGTTGAGGACCCATGATATTACCCGTGACCGAATGCTATTCAACTCCAAAGTTGCACGTGAATGAGTTGTCCCATCTAGTGGCGTTTTAAGTCAATGTCGCCCATTTCGATCGAACATTCGTCTTGACAACCAACGCAATTAAAAGCAAGTGCCGACAATTCGAGGCATATAACCACCGATTTTTGGCAGCGCAATGTGATTTGTGCAATCTGGCTCCATTGGTTCCTATAAATACTTTTTGACTGCTTCAGTTACGCACTGCGAAACAGATTCGTCGCCCCCTGGCCCAAGAAGTACCATGGCGACAGCGCTGACCACCCCCGACTTGCTTGGAATCATATGTCAGTACCAGCATGGCGTGCCAGAAGACATGCTTCCATTTTCTGCCCTGGCATCAACTTACGACTTCCCGCGCGGCGCCAAGGTCGTCGATGCGCTGTTCTTACCATGGCTTCGAATTTACGGCTTCAGTCGACTCCCTCGCTTGGTTGACGCTGTATTGGGTATGCAGGACTGTGTCCTACAATACGCGGCGTATTTCGACCACATCGATATTCTCCAAGTGTTCCAAACCGCAGCATTCCTACCCGGAAATTTGACAACATTGGCTGCTGGAGAAGGCCATGTTGACGTATTAAAGTACCTCGACAAAATTGGCTACATTCGAACCAATGAATTATCTCCCCACCACAACGCTCAGCGATTGAGCACCGCAGCCATGGCAGCAGCCAAGCATGGTCATCTCGTCGTCCTGCAATATCTGCACATGATGTATCCAATGGAAATCTGGATGGACAACGGCGGACCAGCATTTAGTGCCGTGGCCCATCTTGAGGTGCTGCAATGGCTGATGGATATTTGGGGTCCAACATTGACCGCCACCGAGCACGATGCCAACCTGGAAGGTTTGTTGCTCGCCGCCGTCAACCAAGAACGCCTCGCCACGACGACCTGGTTGGCTGAAAAAATGCAGCACAGCCGCCAATTTTCTGCCATTTTGCGCGTGTTTGCGAGTTCTACCCCGTCGGTGCCACAAACACACCTCTTGGTGTACTTGGAAGAGATTTTGGATGTGCCCATGAATGTGCTGGCCATTGTCATCGAGTCGAATCGCGTGGATAAAGCAGCGTTGCTGTTTGAAAAATTCAAGCATATGAACCGGCCTGAGGTAGTCCGAGAAGGTCTCGCATTGGCAATTGCATTTTTACATGTCCAATTCATGCGGTGGTTCATCGACAAGATGGATCAAAGGGACGTTCAAGTGATATTGACCGACCACGCCATCTCGTTTCGCTATGGTGTGGAGTTTGAAGCATCTTTTCTCGAGATTATTCAGTTGTACGAGGCAAAAGGCGCACCTCTCGACGATGCCATTGCCCACTTGGAAGAAATCTTTGGCTGGAACTCTGACTGCAGGGTATGTCATGACAAAATTCTCGTCGCATGGCTCAGCGATGGAGACGCCGCACTATCGGGAATACCTTCTACTGACCTCGTCCGACTGAATTTACTCAAATGGCTCGTGACGCATCAAGGAGGGCGAGCGATTATTCTTGGACGCTTGCTGCCAAAATTCGCTGGCCTGGCCAACAAATCAAGCAAGACTTGTCAACGACTCTATGCATCGTGGCGCTCGCTGATGACATCCACCAGTACCATTGCAAACAACAACATCACGATCCACTCAGTCGAAGAAAGCATGCTGTATCAAGCCACTGCGGCAGGTCAGGAGAAGGTTGTTTCGTGGTTGTTGCAAGACGTCATTTGTGGGAAGAACAAGACCACCATTGAAAGAGCATTAGAAGCTGCCACGTCATCTCGTCAACATCGACTAGCAAGTATGCTTCGACGCGCATTGATTCGATGCGACGCCGAATAATTTTTTTTATGTACTGTAGTTGCAGTGTTCAGGCAAGTCATCGATTGTGCAACGACGTACAGAAAAATAATCTTTCAGTGCTCGTTCTTTCTTGTATTAGTCATATTGTGCTTTCAGGCAAAATTTATCATACAAAGCGCGAAAATTTCTAACCGGAACAAAGGCCGTTATTAGCCAATCAGCGAAGAGTAAATCCCAGCGCTGTACATCAACATTCAAATGTTCGCTTTTCTGTCGGGGTCGGAATGAAGCCACTTTACTTTACTGAAATACTGGTCCTGTCCAACACTTTGCCCGACATTTTGCTCGTGCCCATGACAAGTTCAAATCCCGTGTTCAACTTTCAGCGTCTTTTCATCGCAATCATGACATTCATCAATACAATGTCGTGGCCTCGAGAGCTCGCGTGAGGGATGAGTCGCTTTCCAGTCGATGCATTCGGCGCTTGACCCACGCAGCCACCCTTTTTCGACCGGCCAAAGTAGCTGCGTTCATGTCAGCGAGAGTTTCTCTTCTTGATGCTTGAATTTGGACATCATATTCTTCAAATGGCCCATCGTTCCTCCAAATCACCCAAACAATGTCATCGATGTCGCCGGTGGCCTTCATATTACCCACGAGCCACCACGCTGCGACCTTGTCAGCACAAGTGTTAAAGCCTGTTGCAGCGCCTTGCGCCGCAACGGCGTGCGATCGGGGTTTCGCATCCGAACGAGCCATCGCAGCGTCTCCAATTGTCCGGTAGTGGCTGCTGCGTTGCCCGTCAAAACGTATATTCGGTCGATATTGGCAATGAAAAAAATTCAAGCGCGCCAACGTGGTTGCCTGCTGCCGCGGCGTTGACAACCAACGGAATTTGCGTTGAAATGTAAGAATCGGCAAAACCCCGTTCGTGGAGGTAGGTCATTGTTGCGATTTGTCCGCCTAAGGCGGCCTCGGCCATTGGATAAAACGAAAACCCTCGGAGGGAGACATTGGACTTGGAATATTGGTGTTCCAAAAAGGCAAGGACATCCACTCGGCCAAAATAAGAGGGATTTTCCTTGCCACACAGAAAATGCAGACAATCACACAAAGAATGCAAAAGTCTATGGAACCAAGCACACAATGCAATAAAAACCATATTTGTTTAAACAACGATAAACATTATCGTTGCGAGCGACGACAGAGCAGTGCGCCAACCGGAGCGCAGCAAAGGTCGGGTGTATAATTTTGTGCAGCCGCTGCCTTGGCGAGGAGTGATCCCCAGTCTTTCCATGAAAAAGGGGGTTGATTACTTTTATCTCATCGGGAAAGCGGCAGGTGGGCACTTGCGCCGTGCCGCTCCTCTTTAAACAGTTTAACCGGGTGTATAATTTTGTGCAGCCGCTGCCTTGCCGAGGAATGAGCTCCAGTCTTTCCATGAAAAAGGGAGTAGATTATTTTTATCTCGTCGGGAATGCGGCAGGTGGGCGCTTGCGCAGTGACGAGGTTTGTTTAACCAGTTTAACCTGTTTAACCTGTTTTAGGCTTGAGTGTTGTTGTGTGAATCAAGTGTGTCAAAAAATGGTTCTCGCCAAAATATGCCCCAAACTCGACAACACGTGCCAACACACGCGCTTGCAACAGTGCAGTCGAAAGGCTTTCGACCACGACTGGGATACGCGTCGTGTCAAGGGTCTCGAACCACGCCAACATGTTGAGTTCGTCCGTGCGTCGCTCAACGGGCATGTGGGCTTGAGGAACGACAACGTTTAAGTAACCATCGTGGTCCAAAAAGGGCTCAGTTTGAGGAGGGGGGCGTGGCTTGATATATGCCAACTTGGAACGTCCATAGAAACGGAAGCCAGTGTTCGGATGTGACCCCACAAACGAAGGAGGGTGGTTAGATATGTCCAAAGGTGAAATGAAAATCTGTTTTACCACATTGATCGTCGAGTTTGTAGGACATGCGCACGACACCTTGGTGAATGATGGTGGAAAATGCCAATACTGGCGCACATTCTCGTGGACCAGAAACACGGATTGCCACCACAAGTGTTTGGGCATTGAAATAAGAGAGTTAAGTCAATGGTGTTATCTACTAACGCACTTTGACTGAAAGGTCGCAACATTTTGTGGAGAGTGTTGTGCAAAAGGTTGATCCATGGAAAGGCGATGTTGTAGTTGTCAGACGTCTCTTCACACATCAACATGACTCACCACCATCATATGTTCGCTTCGTCACACTGGTATGCGTGAATTAAAACGTCCCCAATATCAAGGAAATTATGGGAAAAGGTTGATCAGGGCAAGCGTGAACGCGTGGTTGAACGGGCGTGACGGACACATTACCGAAGACCCAGGCTGAAAACAGTCAATATTACTCCCGGAGTACTACTTCGTATAGTTGTAGGCTCTTCCGAGTTTACATGCAATTTCCTGAGCCGTCAAGGCTGGGTGAAGCATGAACATGTGACGACACACTGGCCAATCGTAGCCTGACAAGTCAACAACGAACTCACGGTACCTATTCGAACCTGTGTCTGGAAGATTGGGATTTCACATCACACAAGATGCAAGCGTGTTCACGATCCACAACAAATGTTTTGCGGTACGAATTTGGAGCACAGAAAAAATATAACCCATTCCACAAGTCAAAATCATTTTTTTCTTCTTGACGGAGTTACTACAACCCGAGGGTACTAGAAGTTAGTTCGTTTCGCATGATCATTTCAATTCATTCCATAATATGTGGATTTGGATTGACGAAAACTTTGAGTTAATGTACTTATTACGAAGTTCATCGTGAATTACTCGGCACAAATCATAATTTATCACAAACACAACCAATTTCTCCATGACGACCTTCACTCACGAGACCATTTTCGAGGTTGGCGATTTCATCAGCGCATTTCACAACAAGACATGGCACAACAGACCGCCGGTGCTGCCCTTTTGGCACCGAATGTCTTGGCATTTATCTCCACGTACCAAGATGGGATATGCGAAGACATGCTTCCGTTTCGATTGCTTCCGCGTAATCTGTCATTCCAAATGTCCACCGCGAAAACAGTCGACATCGTCTTGACACCATGGCTGAGCATCCATTCCAAGGAACGATTACCGCGTTTGATCAACTCTGTCAAGCACATGTTTCACATTGTCTTTGTGTGGGCATTGTTCAAGGATCGAGTCGACATTCTCGCGTCGTTCGAGTACTTGCCCAAACTCCTCCAATGGCCTGGATTGTTGCGCAATGTGATGGTCTATGCTGCCGCAACGGGACACGTCCCCCTTGCTCGCCAACTGCACGAGAAAACTCTTGCAATTTCCTTTGAGGTAGACTACATTGCCGTGCGGGTGGCCATCGAAAACGGACATTTGGATGGTTTGAAATGGTTGTTGGCAGTTCAGACTCCCAAGTGGAACACGAGTTTTGACGACTGCGTTCTCTGCTACGCGTGTGGCAATTTGACCATATTTCAGGCCTTGCTTGACGATTGGATCCCCAGAGCACCCGAAGCCGAGCGAGCGAGAATGATGTTGTCCAGTTTGTATAATGCCGCCAGAGTGGGTTGCAAGGAAGTAGTCGAATTGTTAGTCCCGAGCGTGACGCAGCGGGACATTATGAACGCCTACCTCTACCATGATACCTACGCCAGCGTGATGCCACCATATATTGACCCAACGTTGGAGATATTACCCTTGGATTCAATGGCAGCACGATGGACCTCTTGCAAACTGCAGCATGTCATTGGTACATTTCGAACTCATCAAGATGACATCCCCGTTCCAACCATAGCACTGACGTACCTACTTCGCGGAGCTATCATGTATGGCAATGTATCGCCCATTCCGTGGCTAGTTGACACGTTGGGTGCCAAGATCACGCAAGATGTCGTTCAGGTCTGCGCATTCCATCGTCGACTCCGTTGCGCACCAATGCTGGATTGTTTTGAAGCCTGTAACATTACGTGGCCACCTAGCGCACTGGACCGTATTCTGTTCTCAGAGTTTAGCCAGCGATGGAACAAGACAAAATTACCGCGGTGGCTATCCGAGCAAGTTCAAACGAGCACAAGTGTCCTCCAAAGACTCGTGATGTATCGTGGAGGGCGCGTGGCTGTCCTTGGTCGCATCCTGACCCAGCTGTCGCAACGCGACAAGAGATTTGATCAGTTCAAGACATTCTACCCCGTATGGCTGGCATTGGTCCAAGGCAACAATGCCGAGAGGCTTTTGCTTCAAACCCAGTGCCTTGGGGAGAGATGCAGTCGAGCAGTGCTGTTTCTGCTCGCGACCACCCCCAAGATTTTAGTCGAATTTGTGTCGACTGCGGCACTTACAGCAATCGGAAGCACATATGCGAGGACTGCAAGAGCTGTCACAGGGGACGTCTTGCGTGCCGTGGAAATCGAAGCATTGTCTGAAGCTGTACTCGCTGGCCGTCGTGACGTGGTGCATTTGTTGCTCCGCCAAATGAATGGACAAAACAAGGAAGCCATCTCGAAGGCGCGTGCGACCGCAATAGCTGCCGGGAAGCACACCATGCTAGAGATAATATGATGTGGACAGTATATTTCCCTGGGATCACGCGATGACCGCTTTCTCGTACGTGCCCGTCTTGGCCATCGAACAATCGGACTCAATGTGTTGGTCAAAGTGCGACATTGGCTGACAGCTGTTGATTCGCACTTAAGGTACACTAGAAATACTCAGCGTTCGGACGTTGGACTCGGAACACTTGATGACCAGTGCCACGAATGTACAAGATGTGCACTATACTTTATACGTGATTGTCTTCGTACATTGTTCCATGCGGCAAAATACCTCGTTTGTATTATCTGTCCTCTCGAAATCAGTCCAATTGACTTTGAATGCGCTTTGCAATCGTGGTTGGCCCACATGACGTGGCAGTCTCCAGTGCATGCGCGAGAGCTGGCTTGTATTCTGCGCCTTTCATTCGGCGCATGAGCCATGCCGCCATTTTCTTTCGCCTCGCGATCGTCGCTTGGTGCAGCATTTCGGCGTGGATTTCTCGCATTTTGGCGAGACTTTCGACAGAGCCGCCTTCAGAGCTGATACTTTGTTGTTTTTCTGCCATGAACAACCACACGGCATACATATTGCGAAATGTCGCATTAGGTTTGCATGCCTGCACCACACGTTGCAAGAGGCATTCACCCATGACAGCCACAGGGCCTCCCGGACATTGAACTCGGATGAACTCAGCCAGCCACTCAGTCGCACACGGCGAACCTTCAGTGCCCACATGCATCTTTGATGTCGAGCCATTTGGTAGCCACTTGCGGACCAATTCGGGAATGCCAACAGCGAGCAACGATAAAAAGCTCGAAATCGTGGTACGCAACGCAGGATCCGTCACAAAGAGTTGACTATCGTCGATTCTGACGCCGTGGCATTTCATATGGTTGATCAATTCACTCGAGAGCATGGAACCAATTGCAACTTCCGGCCACGGTTGTGCAGGTACCAAGGTCGACAACACACCATCCATCGTGTCGAATCGTTTCGACTGAACCAACCACTGCAACACATTGCACCGATATTGTGTGTTGGCCTCGAGAAAGCGGGCGACTTTTGTGGGACGCAACAACGTTGTCTTTTTCAAACAAAACAAACAGTCCCATTCGAGTTGGAGCACTTCAACGATACAATGGTGGACCACCGCCGTGAGGACTGACGCTGACCATCCATTTGCATGCTTGTCTCTCAGCGTGTCCAGTACGACGTGGGGTTGTTCAAATCCACATGCCAGAGATAAATTCAAAAGTCGCGCGAGTGTTTCTCCTTGCGCGTTCATTTGCGTCACCCAGTCAATCATTTCCGTCGCCTTGGTCCCTCGGGCCAGCATACCGTGATAGAGCACGGTGTCGACCGTCCGAATTTTTGCCTCGTGGAGCATCGATTTGGTCGCAACTTGAACCATGAGGTTGACGACTTTGGGGCTGAAACGACGGACGGCGTCGAGTAAAAGTGGCTGTGGAATCGACGGCATGCAATCCAGGACGTTCTGGTCTCCATTCTTTAAACACGCCAAGTGCACGCGGTGCATTTCATTTCCATCGACCAATGGCCGCCAAGTTGCGTAGAGCACTGTCAGGACTGCGCCGTGGGTTGATACACTGGTGTAGGTCAACCGAACGAGCAAATCACCCAGAAGCGCCGCGCGATCAAAGTGCTTGGCCGCGAGGTCGACGACCCAATTGGCCACTCGGGCTTGCTCCGTTTCAGATCGTCCATAAAGTGCCAGCCATTCGCATGCCTTGGGTGTTGCAGGGCCTTCGAGCAAGAGCCAAGCGACTGTCTCGAGGGGAATTTGGTTGCGTGTGAGGAGGAGCTGCCGGACAAATTCTGTGGAGCAGTCGCGCGCCGGGTCGCCCGCCCCGCAACCCTTGAGGAAAAGTGCCAGTGGGATGTTTTTGTTGTGAATTTGTTGGTCCAGCAGGTCTGGATGGGCTTTCAGCACGTCTTGGACGTCCGAGGTCAACATCGCCCGTGTCACGAGGAGCCATCGGCACAGTGTGGCGCGGGGGTCGTGGAAGCCTGTCCATGCAAACACGAGGCATTGCATCTCGGCCACTCGTCGCTCCGGACTGCCGCGAGTCTGCAAACATGGAAACAGCCGAAAGACAACTTGGAGATGCGGGACGGGGTCGGCGGGAAAGGCTGCCAGGACGGCTGCGACGACTGCCACAATATCCAAGGCAGCCAAGAGACTGTAGGGGCCTCTGTGGTTTAGCACCGCGCGCACAGCCCCCTTCATGTCATCGGTCGCGGCCATTTCACCGACAAGCCATTGTGCGAGGACCACGTGGCCTCGCTGCAACGTCATGTCCAAGGCTGTCTGGAGTGCCGCACGTCGCGCGGGCGGATCGAACGACAACGGCCACATTTGCACAAGCACTTGGAGGGACTCCACGTAGCCTTTGGTCGCTGCAACCGCGACCGCGTCGCGCGACAACCAATCATCCTCTTGGCCGTGTCCGAGAAGCTGCAGCACGTCGACATAATTGCAGGCTGCCGCGGCCATGGCTGCGGTTTTCACTCGCCAGCGGTAATCATGCTGGGCTAAGTACGTGAGTGTCGCGATTTGGTTCCCCATGGCGGCTTCAATTATGAGAAACGTCGAGCACGAGTCGAGGGACTGGTGTGTTTGCAGGAGGTCGAGGACATCCATGCGACCAACAAAGGCGGCAACCTCGGCCACGAGCTGTACGATGCGAGGCATGCATTGAATCAAGCGAAGAACTCGCGCGGGCGGATGGCTCTTGAACCAGGCTGAGAGGACGCGATGGGTGTGCCACCGTTCCGGGGCCCGGTCCATCTCGGTCGCGATGCGGCTGTAGTGGCCCAAGGATGTCCACACAGAGGTCAGCTTTAGAAAGCGACGCATGTCTTCGCAAACACCTGGCTGGTACGCACAGACATGGTGGAGGGTATCTTCAGTGGTGAGCACAAGAAGTGCGGACGATGTCATGTGCAATGATGAGGTGGTGGCGAAACGGATTTTCTTGACTTTGTGGGGGCGCACTTAATTTGCAGGCTTTTGTGAGTGATGGTATTTTCGAAGCAAGACTTTACGCCATAAATTTGCAGTTGGAATTAGGCCCTGGTCAGTTTTTCACCGCTTCTCGTTGAGTTGGCAAGATAAGCACACTGCAAGAGAAATTCAACATGAATACAACCTCCGCAGCATTGCACAAACTTGTCCAGCCACGCGAAAATGCTCGCCAACCTGTCTTCGAATCTTCATCCAAATTTGACGCGGATCCATCGATGGCTAGTTGAACGTGCGACTTCAGGACTAGTTGGAAATTCCAAGAACCAGAACTACGAAAAGGTCCAAGTTGGAGTAGTGCGCGAGGCAGATTTCGCCGGGTTGAAGTCGTCGATGTTCATGCCTCAACATTTGAAATGGCGAACCACCGATTTGTTGAATGATCCATTTGCGAGAATGGAAAGTAGTGACCAAAATGAACAACAAATTGAAAACGTGGTCCTTGCGGTCGCCCAGTTGTTTCATTTGAACCAACCAACGCAGCACATTGCAACGGCTTGGGTGCTTGGCCACAAGAAAACAAGCAAGGTTGTGTTGGGTGGTTGTCGCAATGACAGCAAGGAGCAACGAACGGGGGACAATTTCAGTGCATACTTTCTTTTTAGTACAATACTTTCGTCCCCAAGGATACTTTCATTCAAGATCAATTACTCACGTCACGTCGAATGCAGCAATCGGCGAATGTTGTTTGCAATTTTGAAGTGGCCACCTGCTGTGGCAGCATCCACTGCTCGCACTATCGCAGGTTCCAATACCACTCCTTTCATCCGACGCACGAGCCACTCAGTCACTTTCCGTCGCCCGGCGATTGTCGCTTGGTACAACATTTCCCCGAGCATAGTTTGGACAGTCGTGTCCACTTTGAGTCTTTCTTTCTCGTCACAGAGCTGCGCCTCTGCCATCATTGTCCACGTGGCATACATTTTACGAAACGTCGCTGTCGGTTTACACGATCGTGGCCCCAGCTGTAGGAGGCAGTGGCCCATGAGAGCCACTCGCCCACCTGTTTGATCTTGCACAAATTTATCCAGCCAATCGGCCATGAGGTTGCTTGTCAAATCGTGAGGGATGTCATCGATCGGCGAGGCGCCGTGGATGTCCAAGTACCACTTGTGAGCCAGTTTGGGAATGCCAACGGCTAGCAACTTGAGAAAACGCATTGTGATCACCGACGAATCATTAACCATGCTGTCTTTGTTCATGTTCACGCCGTGACTTTTCATATGGCGCGTCAAAGCGCTGTCATGTGGCAACGTGATCACGTCAGCCAAGAGAAGCGGACATGCTTGACCGGGCACCAACGTCGACAACATCGCATAGTGTGAGTCGATGACTTTCGTCTGGGAGAGCCATCGCAAGACGTTGCATCGATTTCGCGTGTTGTTGTTCAGAAAACGAACAAGGCTGGACGGGGTCAACGCCGCACCTTTTAAACCATACCACTCGTCCCAAACAAGTTGCAACGCTTCGACGACGACATGATGCACCAGTGCTGTAAATGCTGGCACGGACCACGCAAAGGGCGCGGCCAAGTCGAGCACCAATTCAGGTCGCGCCCAAGTCCATGCCCCATCCAACACCCGCGAAAAATGGTCGGATGTCGTCGCATCGCGCCACAGGTGCGACACCCAGTCCACGACTTCTTTGACTCGGCGGCCACGGGTCAACAGGGCATGATGGAGCACGGTGTCGGCCATGCAAAGACGGTCATGTAGTGGCTTTGATTGGGTCGCTGCGTCGACAATGGTTTGGACAACCTCGAGGTCATAATATTGCGCAGCGCGCAGCACATACGGGTCGGGAATCGTCGGCATCGACGCCAAGAGGTCTTTGTTGCCATGTTGCAAACACACCACGTGCATGCGATGCACTTCGCGGTCGTCGTGGGCGGCCAACGCTCGCCAGGCTGCGTAGAGAGGAGGAATGACTCTGGCTCGGGTAGTCGACGACGTCAATTGAACGAGCAAGTCGCCCAAGAGTGTGCGGCGATCGTAATGCATGTCTGCGAGCTGCACGACCCAGTGGGCTACTCGTGCTTGTTCGGCTGCACAGCGTCCAAATTGCCCCACCCACTCGAGTACACACTCCTCCGTCGTCGTTGGACCACAAACAAGGAGCCACGCCATGACTGGACGCGGAATGTAGTCGGGGGAGACTACCAGTCGGCGAACAAACGCCTTTGGTACGACAACGTCTTCGTTGGCTCCTTGGCTTTTAAGGAGCAGTGCCGATTCGATTGCCACATTTTGAATCAGTCGGGCCCAGACTTGTGGGGTCTGACCCAGCACGGCGTGGACATCCAATGCAGTGATCCCCCACGTGAAGAGCAGCCAGCGAAAGAAGATGGCTCGGGATCTCGGGCATGTCAAGGCAAAGAGTAGGCATTCGTGCTCGGCCGCTCGCCGAGCCACCGTGCCTTTGTCTGCCAAACTTGGAACGTGGGCCAACATTGCGGTAATGTCGTCCATGGTGTCGACGGGAAACGTCGCCAGCGTGGCCGTGACGACGTTGGCAGCGTCCAGCGTGGCCACGAGATGATACGGGCCTTGGTGCGCCAACACAGCGTGCACAATACCCAGCGTGTCGTCTGCCATTTCCCCCACGAGCCACGCCGCCATATTCGTGTGATGACGTCCATGTCGCAAAACAGCATCCAAGGCCAGACGCAGCATCGCGCGCCGATCTGGCAACTCGTTCGTTGGGATTATCCACATCCGAACGAGCCATTGCAGCGCCGCCAAGTGTCCGTGGGCCGCGGCGGCGTCCACGGCCGCGCCGGTAAAACTGTTTTGACGGGTCACGTTCTCGTGGAGATATGCAAGAATGTCCACGTGGTTGCCTGCTGCCGCCGCGATCGTAGCAAGGACAGCCCGGACAGGGTAGTGTCGGTCGCACAAATACACCATCGTGGCGATTTGGCCACCCATGGCGGCTTCGACGCCAAGAAATCGAGAGCAATCTTGAAGGCGGGCATGTGCGTAGACAAAGTCGAGGATGTCCAAGCGACCACTCGACGCGGCAAATTCAGCCACGAGGGGCATGGCGTGAGGCAAACATTGCATCAACGCGGACACGCGAGTGGCCGCGTGGCACTCGAACCATGTCGAAAGGATGGCGTGGGCGCGGCGTCGCTCGCCCAACAAGTAGTGTTCCGTCGCGACACGTGTCCATATTCGTGTCCAAAAGCCACCGCTGGTCCACACAGATTCCAGTTGGAGAAGAGGGCGCATGTCTTCATATACCCCGCACTGGTACATGCAAACGAGGCGAACGACATCCTGAGTCGTGAGCACAAGGACGCTTGGAGCTGCCATTATCGTGAGCAGCTCGGCAAAGATCGATATTGTGGGGGCCGCACTTGAAAGGGTAATGCGATGGAGAGTTTATGTGAGTGTTGGTGGATGTAGTAAGTACTTAGTACAAAATAGAATCCAATGGAAGGCTCAGCTTGGCTGTCTGGGGCCCAATGACAATAACTTTCATCGAACCAATTTTGCACGTTTACGTGACGTGGAAGCCTGTGGGGCTGAACACAGTCCCCTCGAGCACTGAAACAACTCGTTCGAATGTGAAGTTCATCGGCCACTACAACCAATTTCGAGGCATGACGTGCATGGCTTCCGATGAGGAAGCTCTGCGTGGACCAAACGCGGTGCCTCTCGTGGACGACATGAACGCCACGAAAGCCATCAAATGAATTTCAACCTGGCTTGGACGTTATGGAAGCGGTTCCTGTCGCACTGCAAGTGTCAGTGATCATTTGTGGCGTGTTTCACTCAACGTCGACCAAACCCTGTCCGAATGGCAAGAGTAATATAGGACAATTGTATGTCGTGAGACTCCCAGGTCCTGAGTCGTTGCGTCGCTGGCTTGCGCGTCCAAGTGGTCGCGAGCACATCATCCTGAGTCGATAAATTGCTGGCGTGGATTTTTTTGCACATCGTATTCGGCTTTGAGTTTCGACAGGGCAAATTATGATACTCCGGAGTAGTGTGAATCCAGACACAGCTAAACTCGAGGTGCACCGGACACCAGCATTTTGGATATCTTTCAGTATTATGAATTATAGTTTGCAATTCCAGTACTCCAACTGAAAGCATTCATGATCATTATGAACTTTTCTGAATATACCAAACGTTGTGCCCATTCAGTACATGGTGGTTGCACTGTTGCAAGGCAAAGTAAGAGATTAGAGCTCTTTCGGTGGCACTTATAGGTCACAAAAACCTTCAAAATATTATATTGTCTAGAAAACCTCTCCAAGACCGTACTACTCTGGCCGGAAAAGTTTGGTAGGTTTCTCCAGGTCAATTATTTTGCAAAATGTATTTTATTACTGTACTTATGCAGGCTAATTGAGGATTGCGCGGGCAGTTTTGAACGTTTCACGGTCACACTTGATATTGAACGTTGCAAGATTCTTGATAGCTTGAGATGAGGAAGCTTGTAGTCGTTCCCTCCATGAAGCTCGATAGCTTTCAACATAACACTCTGAAGAGTAATAAACGTCTTCGCCAACGTATCTGTTGGCATTTCACAAAAAGCACTTTCTACAGCTATAATAAGCTCGTCAATTGAACGTGATGGCTTCTTCTGCTGGAGGTTTTGAATTGCATTGAAGAAGCCTAAGTCCAGGACATTAAAGTCCGGACTATTGGGAGGTTGGCATGCAACATTAATGCCCTCCAATCCATGCGCTCTCAAC
>VJMH01000799.1:0-12373 GCA_009835185.1 Aphanomyces stellatus
GGTGGGTACTACTGCACGGGCTGGCTCTTTGGCTCGGAAGGCCACCTCATCACGAATCACCACTGCATTTCCAAGGCCGAAGATGCCAAGCTTGTGGGCGTTGAATTCGGCGCCGAGTGTGCCACGTGCGACGACCCCAACAACGACAAGCAATTGGCGTGCAAGGGCGTAAAGGTCGCCAACTCGACCACGCTCCTCCTCGCCGACGAGAGCCTCGACTTTGCCCTTGTCAAGGTCGACGTGACCGATTCGGCTGCCTTGGTCGCCAAGTATGGCTACCTCCAAGCCCGCGACACCCCGGCCGCCCTCGGCGAAAGCATTTACGTCATGGGCCACCCCGCCATCAAGCCCAAGCGCTTTGCCCTCCTCAACGACGACGGCAAGACGGCCACGATCACCAACACATCGACTCCGTCCAAGTGCGGTGAAACCGACACGTACGCTTACAACGCCGACACGGAAGGCGGTTCGTCCGGTTCGCCCATCCTTGGCGCGTCGGACAACAAGGTCGTGGCGCTCCACAACTGCGGTGGCTGCACGGCCACGGGTGGCCAAAACACTGGCAACAAAATGCACAAGATCGTCGCGTTGTTGAAGGAGAAGAAGTTGCTCCCCAAGGACGCCGTCGCCGGCGGTGCTTGCTAAATGTGTTCGTCCAGTTGTAGCGTTATGGGATATATCTACTTTTCAATGCAGAATACTACGTAGTAGTATTGTTCAAGACCATGTTGTGTCTGTGATTGCGTTGGGGGAGCGTGAATCAAATGCCCTATGACTTTTCTGCTTCAATTTCGCAATTCAACAGGCGCTTCGTGCTCGACCGCGTTGTTGGTGCTATGATCGAACATAGTACACCAAATCGATGTTCTATTTGAGAAGCGCTCGATTACACAACGACACAAGTAAGTGGTACTTTATGTTTTGTTGGCTTTGTTGTTGATATGCAAGTATATTACTAGTATCTGAAATAGGAGAAATGTTGGCGCTCATGTCCCTACAACATCTTTTGGAGGGAAAAAAGTGTGTGATTGTTGCCCTATACGAATGACTATCTTGTGTCTTTTAGTCACACAAGCAATGTGATTGACGAGTCACAGTTGCGTATCCCGCAAATGTTATCGCAACTTTTGAGCCGAGAAAACTCAGTCGACGCGGCAACAGTAACTTGAACGAGTTTTTTGATATACAACAAGTTGACAGTGCGAGGTGGAAATATCGAAATTGAATATCAGGTGAAGGGGATAAGGGGCATGTGACGATGGACCACAGTGATGTACCAGTAACGTGCGGTGTACTACTGCTACGACGAAGTTCCAATCCAAAAGAGGCTGGGTTTGGTGGAATTGTTCAAGTCTCACACATCGCTGGAAAACGTCAGTTTATTGACAACGTTAGTATATTTACAACACCACATACAATATGTAGATTCAAGAAATACTTCGACTAGAGTAGGCTCGACGGAGAATTAAAAAGTACCAGTACCGTCCATGGATTGACATGGGATTCTTTTCTCAGACAGAATCAGATCTCTTGCCAAAGATTGAAGTACATTAGCCCCATAGTTATGGGCTCTTTCGTCTGGAATTGAATGCTGTTGTACTGTTTTAGTACTTGTTTGCTGGGGGCCTTCTGTCATCCTGACTTGGTTCTTCATTCAAAAGTACAACACGTTCAGTAGAACGTAGTTGTCCATAGCACATGAACATCCTACTCGATGGAAGTGACTTGTATGGTTCAAACGTTGTATGTTGATCAGACTTTTACATTAATGTTAGAAAAATACACCAAGGGGTCGTTATTTTAGAACATACCCACGCACAAGGCATTATTGGCGCCTTGTACAAAAGTGAACGCACAAATGTGAAGATAATTGAGTAGAACATGTCGACCATCTTCACCAATCCACACAAATGTTCCACGCAATAAATATGGAAACCATTTTGTCCAATTCAATTTGTTGCAAGGGTCACTTTTGTTGACTCTGGGGATCAACGCAATTTAATTGGTTCATTATTTACGAAATGGATGTTCATCGTCGCCTTTTGTAGCATCCATCAGTGGAGTTGCACTGATGTCAAGCGCTCCAGCGTCGCTGATTTGGAACACACATGCAGCGTTCGATATAGCATCCCATTGGTGGAGATACTCTTAGACTAAACGTATAATGCACACTCATAAACATTGTCAACGTCATCGACGTTTGGGCTACAACAACATGGGTAAAGCTTGTCTCGCTTCGTGCTCGACCGCGTTGTTGGTGCTATGATCGAACATAGTACACCAAATCGATGTTCTATTTGAGAGCGCTCGATTACACAACGACACAAGTAAGTGGTACTTTATGTTTTGTTGGCTTTGTTGTTGATATGCAAGTATATTACTAGTATCTGAAATAGGAGAAATGTTGGCGCTCATGTCCCTACAACATCTTTTGGAGGGAAAAAAGTGTGTGATTGTTGCCCTATACGAATGACTATCCTGTGTCTTTTAGTCACACAAGCAATGTGATTGACGAGTCACAGTTGCGTATCCCGCAAATGTTATCGTAACTTTTGAGCCGAGAAAACTCAGTCGACGCGGCAACAGTAACTCGAACGAGTTTTTTGATATACAACAACAAGTTGACAGTGCGAGGTGGAAATATCGAAATTGAATATCAGGTGAAGGGGATAAGGGGCATGTGACGATGGACCACAGTGATGTACCAGTAATGTGCGGTGTACTACTGCTACGACGAAGTTCCAATCCAAAAGAGGCTGGGTTTGGTGGAATTGTTCAAGTCTCACACATCGCTGGAAAACGTTAGTTTATTGACAACGTTAGTTTATTTACAACACCACATACAATATGTAGATTCAAGAGGAAAATCTCCGAACGACTGAAATTCATAGCAGTGGTTATAAGGGTATATGTGATTTGATCGATCAGAGTGCGCAGCAGCTCTGTTTGTTTCTTTAGTGAAATATTTCCTTGAGTTCGTATCAAGTCACACCAATGGTTTGAATTTCAGTAAAATATACCCCAACCCTCAAAACCCCAGTAAACCCGAAAAAATGTATTGAGAAGTGTTAAATCGGATAATAGAGACATCCACGATATACTCTTCTGTGCAAAATTTATCGCACTCAGCCAGTGCAGTAAGTCAATGCAGCAAGTCAATGCAGCAGCTGTATATCGTGATTTCGTATCGATGTGTTCGACAACTGTTGAACAAAGCTCTCGCGAGATAACGATTAAGTGCACAACTAGAACGAACAAAGGTCGTTTATTTACTGAGTACACGTGCAGAATCACGTCAAAGCAACAACGCAAAACACTTAGCAAGCGCCGCCGGCGACGGCGTCCTTGGGAAGCAACTTCTTTTCCTTCAACAACGCGACGATCTTGACCAACTTGTTGCCAGTGTTTTGGCCACCCGTGGCAGTGCAGCCACCGCAGTTGTGCAGCGCCACGACCTTGTTGTCCGAGACGCCAACAATGGGCGAGCCGGACGAACCACCTTCGGTGTCGACGTTGTACCCGTACGTGTCGGCTTCGTCGCAGCTGGAGGGCGTCGACGTGTTGGTGATCTTGGCCGGCTTGCCGTCGTCGTTGAGGAGGGCAAAGCGCTTGGGCTTGATGCCAGGGTGGCCCACGATGTAGATGCCTTCGTCAAGAACGGCCGGGCCATCACGGGCCTGGAGGTAGCCGTACTTGGCGACCAAGGCCGCCGAGTCGGTGACATCGACCTTGACCAACGAAAAGTCGAGGACCGCGTCGGTGATGACCAACGTGGTCGAGTTGGCGACTTGGACACCGGGGCACTTGAGCTGTTGGTTGTTGGCCGGGTCGTCGCACTTGGTGCATTCGGCGCCCAGTTCAACCTTCACGACCTTGGCTTCGGCGGCATCAGCGATGCAATGGTGGTTCGTGATCAAGTGGCCTTCCGAGCCAATGAGCCAGCCCGTGCAAAAGTAATCGTCCTTGAGCCAAAGACGAGCCACGGCTTGGCCGGACTTGTACTTGATCGGGTCGGTGTCCTTGAAGCAGACCGCGCCCTTGGCCTGGTCGGCACCGCAGATGCTTTCGGCCTTGTCGTCGTAGCCCGTGATGTAGGCAGACGACGTGGCAGCGACAGCGGCGAGGACAGCAAAGGTCTTGGTGAGGGAGAACATCTTGGTGGGGATGTGGGGGTAGCCGTGAAATTCGGAAATGAGTTGGTTGTGGCGGCGTGGCGGAGGGATCAGCCTGCAATTGGGACATGAAATGGCAGTGGCTGTGCAATCAGACTGCTATTG
Organism: Aphanomyces stellatus; assembly: GCA_009835185.1. Taxonomy (NCBI): domain Eukaryota; phylum Oomycota; class Saprolegniomycetes; order Saprolegniales; family Verrucalvaceae; genus Aphanomyces; species Aphanomyces stellatus. Next base: position 4,278 of record VJMH01000799.1, read on the forward strand.
TAGTCACCTTGTGTTCCAAGCGCCGTTCATTGGCCACCCCGACCAGACTACAAAAATCTGATAAAGGCCGAAAAAGGTTTTATGCACTAAAGTGTCTAAAGTTTTTGCGCTGTCAATATATATTCTAAAAGTGCAATTGGTCATTCGTCCTGGCGTCGTGCTTGGCATTGGGTTTGATATTGGTACTAAGCTTCGCCCTACTCATAGTCACTCGAATATTTGTGTCTTGTTTGAATCCTCGACTTTGCTTCCATCAGCGATTCCAACTTACAATAATTGTAAGTAGACTACAATTATTATAGTCTCCTATTTTGTTGAGGGTGGATAAAACCTATTCTACCTACTACGTAGTATTGGTATTGCTATCCAATGCTGGTCGAGTTTGAACTTCAAGGGTGTGCAATTGGATTGCATTTTCGCCCATAATAGGCGGTTTGAGGCATGCAGTATAAATAGAGCGAATTGGAAGACATATTAATTCCAATATATTGCCATGTATTCGCTCGAAATATTTTGTACTACTTTAGATTCGAATAATTCGTGTTGAGTCACCCACCAAGTGTCAGCAGGACAAGAAAGTCCGCATTTCACATCACCGCCGTCATGCATCCGACAGGGGATTGAATTCTCTGTTCAGGCCCACTTCGTGATTTAAATTGTACAAGGATTGGCCTCGTAGTAGCTCGTGCAGTCTGTGCGACAAGCGTCGTCGGTATCAGGTATCACCACAGACGCAGCTCACGGACGCGGCCACCAATGCTGGAACCAAGTTTTGGGTCCAGAAAGTTTTGACACGAACTTCAAGATTATCAGTATCGCCATCTGCTATGTACTATGGGTTGTTTATCTGGTATTTTCATCCTTCGTAGACATAGCCCACCGAGGCACCAGCGAGTCGGCATTCTACAAGTTAAGATTTTTGACTGTGAATCAAATCATGAGTCCACGCTCTTATGAGAATTGTTGGTCGCCATCACGGTGAAAATCTTCACGTTTGGTTCTGTCTTGTTCCTTCACAGTCCCCAGTTGTCCCAAGTTTGATTTAGTTTCACACCTGGGTATTTGTGATCCCTGAGAGCTATGTCGTCGGAACTGTCGAGTAGTGCCTGCGAAGAACTTTGAAGTACCACGTAGGGAGTTCTTTCCAATACGTACTAGTAATGCACACTACTCCAAACACGCCAATTTCAGTTTTGCACTTTACATGCGAGCGGTCGCTACGAGCGGACAGACGATATTGCCGTTTCTTATCAACACAAAGGGAGACTTAATTGTAGTTCGATCCTGGATCAAGTTTGCAACAATCCAATCACAATTAGGTCCACTCCGACAGATTGGTCCTCACGGTCATTGGATGAGGCGGTGTTGAAATCGTTGTGGAAAATAACTCTTTATCAATTTATGCAGCCCAGCGGAAACAGGATCATGCGAAAAGGCATTTTGAATCTAATTCATAATAGGTAGGGCCATTGAAGATGCTCAATTCACCGAAATATGCTCCACTCTTGTTTGTCCTTCCTTTGGGTCTATCGATTTTTTCATGATCCAAATGTTTTATCATTTTGCAGCAACAATTAAGTATTTGGGCATTCGACACAGTCGTTTTCGTGTGAAGTTGACCAGTTGTGGGCTTGCAACCGAATCGTTGATTCTGCGATTGTGCTGCACCGCCAGACAGGTTGTCGTACGAATGAAACTTCTCGTGATCTTTCTAGGACATGCACCGCTTCGTGACATGGAAACGATATCATTGGCGGAACCTTTTACATTTTAAGCGAGACCTTCACAGCAAAAGGCTGCAGGATCTCGCATTGTATTACTCCCGTTTTGAGTCTTGGCATCGACGACGAAGTTCAGATGAGAGAAAGAAGGCACTGATGGTGCAAAAATAGTACGATGCCCAACATGCACTGTCACGTAGGCCCCCAAAAGAGAGATAGCACAAAATGGACGTCATCGCGAGACGATGAGCTCGGCATGTAGCATGTAGTGTGTGAAAGTATTCATCATAAAATGTAGTCAAAATAACGCAAATCTGCTGAAGGACTCTCAACAGAACCTGCTTTGTTCGTACGATTTCAAATGGACATAGGCCTCTCAATCCGAACGCATCGGTCGGTCGGAATGCGTTGGCCAATCAAATGCGAAAAAGGCGCTCGATTTGACAGCAAGTCGTCAAAAAGAAGAGGAGGCATCTAAAAACGCGCGAGATTGTTGCACTTTTGGGACTGCTGAGGAAATTTGATGCACGTTTATTGCAAGTTTTACAAATCACGAGTCAACTGGTATTTAACAGGCACCGCCGGCAACGGCGTCCTTGGGAAGCAGCTTCTTCGCCTTCAACAACGCAACGATCTTGTCCATCTTGTTGCCCGTGTTTTGGCCTTCGCCCGAGGGTTTGCAACCACCGCAGTTGTGGAGCGCCACGACTTTGTTGTCCAACACGCCGACGACGGGCGAGCCGGACGAGCCACCTTCCGTATCAGCGTTGTAGCCAAGGGTGTCGGTTTCTGAACACAGGGACGGCGTCGAGGTGTTGGTGATCTTAGTTGGCTTGCCGTCGTCATTGAACACGGAGAAACGCTTGGGCTTGAAGCCAGGGTGCCCCATGATGTAAATGGGTTCATCAAGGATGGCTGGGCCATCACGGGCTTGGAGGTAGCCATACTTGGCGACCAAGGCAACCGAGTCGGAGACATCGACCTTGACCAGCGAAAAGTCGAGCGTGTAGTCGGTAAAGACCAGCGTCGTCGAGTTGGTGACTTGCACGCCAGCGCAACCCTTTGGTTTGTTGTTGGCCGGGTCGTTACAGGTTTTGCACTCGGCGCCAAATTCAACAGTCGTGTGTTTGGCCTCCTCGCTGTTGGCGATGCAGGAATTGGCAGTGAGCAAGTGGCCTTCCGAGCCAAAAAGCCAGCCCGAGCAAAACAAGTCGTCGTTGGTTATCAACCGCGCGATGGTGTTCCCGGCCTTGTACTTGACCGTGTCAGTATCGTTGTAGCACACGGCACCCTTGGTATGGTCCACGCCGCAAATGCTTTCTGCGTCGTCGTGTTCATGACTAGTCGCGGGCGAAAGCGCCACGAGAGCGAGGACGACGACGGTTTTAGCGAGTGAAAACATCTCAATGACAAGAGGGGAGCCAGGAAATTTGGAAAATGAAGGCAAAAGCACTTGGCAGGCCAACGCATCAGGTGGTGCACGTTACTCTGCGATCAGGTGAAACGATGAGGTGGAGCTATCAGTTGATGTCAACGACCCAAGTTGAAAGCACGGACTTGAACTTTGCCAAAGAGAGGGGTCAATCAGATCAGAATTTACGACACACTACATAATATATGTAACTTTGACTCTGAATATCCATATTCGTCCAATCAAGTGATCGAAACGTCGTTTTATAGATCTCCGACAGACGCCATTGAATATGTTGTTTGTTGAAGCCTCGTGTTGGCAGGGATCCAGTTGTATAGTTTTAAGTATTTGCGAAGATTCAGCGAATTATTCGCATCACCTTTGATTCCACGCCACATAAACTCGGTTGAGACTTCAATTATTGGCATTTGTAGTAGTGATTATTATCTTGTTCCATTTCCGAGTATGCAAAAAGAACATGACCATCGCTTCCACGTTATGTGTCGACGATCCAGTCACGACATGTTATATAAGATGTTTGTATGTAGAAAAATTTCGTTAGTTGATGTAACGATACCGTAGAAACGTGAAACGCGACAGGACACACCAATGTCACAACACTACTCTGAGTCAAGGAAAAATAATGTTGCAGATCCAACTCGAGTCATTGGATTGGTGTGTTATTCAACAAAACTTGTCAAACCCGCTCGACACACACAACTCGAGTGAAAAATCGACACCTTTCATTGCCAAGATTAAAGACGAAGGTCTTTGCATCAGTAAGCAACACAAGTCGAACACAATGCCTTTAACAGGCACCGCCGCCGACGGCGTCCTTGGGGAGCAGCTTCTTCTCCTTCAACAACGCAACGATCTTGTCCATCTTGATGCCCGTGTTTTGGCCTTCGCCAGAGGGTCTGCAACCACCGCAGTTGTGGAGCGCCACGACCTTGTTGTCCAACACGCCGACGACGGGCGACCCAGCCGAGCCACTTTCCGTGTCGGCGTTGTGGCCGTACGTGTCGGTCTCTGAACAAACAGACGACGTCGACTTGTTGGTGATCTTGGTCGGTTTGCCATCTTCATTGATCATGGAGAAACGCTTGGGTTTCACGGCTGGGTGCCCTACGACGTAAATGGGTTCATCAAGGACGGCTGGGCCACCACGGGCTTGGAGGTAGCCATACTTGGCGACCAAGGCAGCCGAATCGGTTACATCGACCTTGACGAACGAAAAGTCGAGTGTGTAGTCGGTGAAAACCAGCGTCGTCGAGTTGGCGATTTGCGCCCCGGGGCAACCAAAGGGTGTGTTGTTGGCTGGATCGTCGCAGGTGGTACACTCGGCGCCAAATTCAACACTCGTGTGTTTGGCCTCGTCGCTATCAGCGATGCACGTGTTGGCAGTGAGCAAGTGGCCTTCCGAGCCAAAGAGCCAGCCCGAGCAATAGTAGCCACCCGTGAGCGTCAACCGCGCGATGGCGTGGCTAGCCTTGTACTTGACCGCGTCAGTGTGCTTGAAGCAGACGGCGCCCTTGGTTTGATCGAAACCGCAAATGCTTTCGCCGTCGGCGGTGTGATGTGTTGCAAACGAGGAGGTCACGAAAGCAAGGACGGCGAGGGCTTTCGCGAGCGAGAACATGAGAATGCGTTGGGGGATACCAGGAAAAGTCAAAATGAAATCTGGGTGCCTGGTTCATTTCTCGGTTCATGGAACAAGGCGACGTATGATTAGATGGGACTATCAGTTGACGGTTGGAACCCAAGTTGTACGGACATTGAACTTTGTATATGCTTGGGCCATGGCCGCCGCCCACGTTGCTGGCGTCGCCGCGTTGCTCAAGAGTAGCCGCAACAATATCTCGTTCAATCAAGTCAAGGCCTTCCTGACCCAAACAGCGGACCAGACGCCGCTCGTCACACACGAACCAGACACGTGGCCTGAAATATGCCACGACCAAGTCTGTCCCACGTTTCCAAATTGCGGAGGGGTCCTTGATTAATCGTGGCCCAACAATCGTTTGGGTTTGGACGTGTCAATGCCTCGGCAGCACTTGTATCCCTTTTGCATCCTGTCGCGACAACCACACGAGCTCCCGTGACGACATCGAAGACTCCGACGACAAAAGTTGTGACGACCAAGCCATCGGTGACAACAACAAAGCCACCGGTGACGAAAACAAAGACACCGGTGACGACAACTAAACCAACAACGACGACCACAAAGCCAACGACTACTACAAAGCCACCGGTGACGACGTCAAACACGCCCCTGACGACAAAGGTTTCTCCTGGCACGACCAAGCCAACAGTTCACTTGCAAAGTTTGTGGGATGCTGATGTGGTGTCTCACGGGACGTTGAATTTTAGTACCCATTTCTCGGTCGTGCCGCCGATCGTAGCCGGCTTTGTCAGCCTCAGCGTAGCATTGGTGGTGTATCTAAAGACGATGGCCAAGAAGAATGACAAGGCGATTGAAGATGACGATGAAATAGATGGTAATTACACGTCCATGTAGACGTATGCTCATACGGCCAGCTCCGACTATGTTGAATGTGTTTTTGATATCTCCATGCACAGCAAATGAAATGCTCTTGATTTATGTTTGTTCCATCGATGATTCGAAACATTGAACTCACAAGTGCTGTTTTGCAAGGTGTAGTACGAAATTGATACCGTCCCATATGCACTTTACCTTGGGTAAACTGCGAGTAGAAAGGAAGGGTTCCTTTGAATCCGTATAAGCTGGGTTAATTCAAATCTCCGTGCACTTTGACTTGCATGCGGCTCAAACATCATCGAGCGAGGATAGTTTTAATATTCAAGACGGGCAAACTCGATTCTGATTCACGGTTTTCACAGCGGCGTGAATTCTTCTAAAACGGCAAACGCGACGGACCAAAAGGTCATGGAATAACATGATGGATGTTATTCTTGCCTACATGGCCGTATAATGCTCGTCCGACTTGTCATACGACGACGCCTTGGCCTTGATATAAACAAACGCGGCCACAACACATGCGACAACAAACCCTCCCACCATGACACTCATGTCTCTCAAAGTGCCGTCTACGGCGACCCTGGGGGCCCAAAGCGTTTCCAACAGCGTCGACGGCCTTGTCGTGCCAGGGCGAGCCGTCGTCGTGGGTGCTTTGGTCGTAGTCACGGGTTTGGTGGTCGTTGGTTTGGCTGTCGTTGTAGCTCTCGTTGTTGTTGGTGGTTTGGTGGTCGTGGCCCTTGTCGTTGTCGGTGGTTTGGTGGTCGTGGCCTTTGTCGTTGTCGGTGGTTTGGTGGTCGTGGCCCTTGTCGTTGTCGGTGGTTTGGTTGTCGTTGGTTTGGTTGTCGTAGTGACTGGCGCCTTGGTTGTGGTTGGAGGTTTGGTTGTAGTCGGTGTGGCCGTCGTCGTGGCGGGCGGTTTTTTCAAATAGGGTTCGATAAAGGCCCGGGCGGCCGAAATCCGGCTGTAGACGCCCGGCTTGTCTTGTTGGGCACAGCCATCGCCCCAGCTCACGACTCCGACCAACACTTCGTTGCCGTTTTGTTCGATGGTCAACGGGCCACCCGAGTCGCCTTGGCATGAGTCTTCACCCAGCTTGCCACCTGCACAGAGCATGGTGTCGTCCACGGTGTTGGGCGCCAAGAGCTGTGCGCACTTGGTGTTGTTCAGGGCATCGACTTCGACTTCCATCAACACGTTGGGTTGCGACCCGCCCGAGGAGAGGGTACCCCAGCCACGGACAATCGTAGGCGTGCCTTCCGTCACATTGTCGAACGAGACTTGGACGGGGGCGATCGTCGAGTTGCGTTCCAAGAGCAAGATGGCAAAGTCGTTTGATTCTGTGCTGGAATCGTACTGTGGGTGCTTGATTTCTTGCTTGACCATGATCTGCTCGCCGTCTTGGGTCCCGCTTAAGTAGTGCGTGCCAATGGACACGTAGTTGAGGCCGTGACCAGTGCAGTGGGCGGCGGTCAAAACGACGTTGGGGGCGATCAAACTGCCGCCGCATTGGTCCGACTTGGTGGCGGTTTGGCGAAGTCCCGTCACGTACAAGTGCTTGCCGACAGCAGCTTCCGTACCGCCGACAATTTCAATCTCGTCGGCGTAGGCAGTAGCAACTAATAGAGCGGTGACGATGGCGTGGATGCGATGCATCTGGGCGTCAAAGTTCAAAAATGGATTTGATTTGTATCGACTGAGCAGGCGTGGCTAGGTGCGTTTGAGATCTCACAGTGTCGCACTTGATGTGGCGAGTGGCGATTGGTGGTTGCATATGATGCGTGTCCCTTTCGTCATGGAACCATCGTAAAAGTCATAGTATAGCCGCAAAGTCTCTATATATGTAGTCGGATTGTAGTGTGCCTCGACTTTCATCCCTTGGTCGCGTGCTCTCATTGTGCCTTTTCCCCTTGTGCTGCTGCCCAATTGTGAGTGTGGGCTCTCGTGACTATCGACCTTGCATTTTGGGCCAGCGAAAATCATTCGATGAAACGGTTTTTATCGCGTTGAACTGATTGGCTTGCGATCTTTTTTACGATCTTGAGAAGATCGCAAGTTGAAGCTTCGTACGTACTTGAATGGATACGTCGAACTTACAAGACACAGTCTCTTCCAGATATCCTTGGTAAATACAACGTCATCTGTCCCAGGGGAAACGACCCCTCTCGGCCCATGCCAAAGTATTCGTTGTCTCGTCAACCGCGGAATATTTTATATTATTTGTCGACGGCGGTGAGAAACAACGGGCCAACGAATCGAGATCAACGGTGCGAGCATGAGTATTTTACACACGTACTCCCTCCGTTCCACAAAGATGTCCCGACTTGGGGGAGGGTTGACATGTCGAGGTATAATATTTTGGAGTTACATTCAAATGCAATTGTCAGCCGTTCGATCGCGCCTAATTGACGCTGATTGGCTCATTCGATAGAGCGCGCCAAGAGCTTCCTCCGTGTGTTCTTTGAGTGGG
>VJMH01000811.1:0-11104 GCA_009835185.1 Aphanomyces stellatus
GATCTGTCATGATTCGTTGTGTTCAAGCCTTCGCTACGCCAAAATCCAAGTCCAAGATGGCCTCGTGGATAGCCCCTGGGTACACTCTTTTGAGTCATGCATTTCACCCATGGGGAACGCCACATGACCTCCTGTTCGCAAATGGCGATTCGCCATTCATGCGTCAATTGATGAAGAACCCCAACGTGACGCCGATGTGGAGTGCCATGCTCCAGCGTTGGTTCGAAGTCCGATGGACTCCATTTGGTCATCCACCCAACTCGTCGAGCTTGGACATTCCATTGTGGCACAATTCGTTCTCGCCAGGTCTCGAAAACCTGTACGACCAATGATCTGCATCGACTCGACCCCAAGCACTCACTTTACCCATGCTCAAGATCACCACACCAAGCTGTCCCACCTGTTGACGCCTTGTCAACGGACCTGGCCAGCTTCGATTTTGTATGAGCAAATCAAGTTGGCATGTGTCCGCACCAACCTCGAGCCTCCAACCAAACAATGGATGTCGATATTGGTAACCAAGTTATCAGCGTTGTTTCCCATTGTTCCCGTTGACGAGGCCCTCCGTTCAAGCTCCCCACAACCAGCAATGCGTGGCAGACTGTCTCGTGGATGATTCGTCCTGATCAAGAGCCGATTTTGTTGACGGCAGCGTCATCCAAGTCGGCAAAGATCAAACCCCCACCCGCGGCCATCCTGTCTCTCATACCGACGAGGCACCTCAATCTGCCTGACGACTTTTGCACAGACCCATGACGCGCCAAGCAACTCTGCACCTACAGACATCCTGAACACATCCTACCTCGGTATGGTGAGTTCATTTTCAAGCTGCTTCTCCGCGCTCACGCTATGCAATACCTGTAGACCCCCAGCCAAGATGTCTTTTGCGAAACGTCGTCGAACTGCTCTTCGAAACGCCCAAGCCATCCGACAAGTACTTTATCCGCGGTTTTCGCAAGGTCTGGCCCATTGTTCGAGCCTGCGTGTACTATCAGATTTGGCTTCATCGGAACGATCGTACATTCTGCGTCGACTTGACCTCGAAAGCTCCGATGGAAATTGCAATACATGCGGCTTGTTTGGTCAAGCTTCACCTTGCACAGCTACTACAAGATCTTCCGCTCAAGAAAGGATACGTCAAAGTGTTCAACTTACTCAAGCAACTCAGTCGAGACCCCTGGCTCAAGCAACACCTCATTCCTGACGCAGTTCAAGACTAAGATCCCGTCAAGCCTATTTATTCGTCAACTGACCAACTTCCTCGCTTGCTGACACCAGCACTCTATTTAAACTGTACGAAGTATATTAGTTAGTCTAGAGCCTTTGCTCGCTTAATAAGGTCGCCGCTCACAACTTTCCAGAGGCCCTTGCCGCGGAGCTTGGCTTGGATGCGCACCTTGTAGATGTTGAAGTTTTCGCCGGCGAACACTAGAGAGTTGGCCTTGCCTTCCTTCACGTGGGTAGTCGTTGGGCTCATAACCTTAGAGACTTGGAGAGGGAATGCCTTGGAAAGACTTGAGTTGATGAACGTAAATTCAATTGTGATCATTTACGATCTCTACTCTGAACTATCGATCTCGATGACTCGTAGTGATTCATAGTCTAGTGTATCCATGCATACGCCGATGCAGTATAATATTTCCGTCTATACTCTGATTCAGTCAGATGTAAGTTTCCATCAATCCGCATGTTCGCGGGGTTGTTAGTTTACCGGTTCCGTGGAGTAGTCGGTACAGTCGGACTGGTAAACTAAGTCCTGCAAACACATCTGGAGACAGTATCCAAATAGAGCAGATGAGGCATTCATATAACATATAACATCGCGACCTTGCGAGATGTTACAAAAGGGAAAGTAGATGTTACATAGGATATGGACAATGCATAAATGCACTTGTCAGTTCCTAACAACATCAACACAATGTCTATGTCTAATATAGTTTACAATCATAACACTACTAGTGAATTTCTCATACTCCCATTCAATTCGTGGGTCCATCTGCGAGACCCATCTTGGATCGCAGGATCTCGAATTGCTCTCGCGGAATCGCCTTCATGAGGATGTCGGCGATCATCAACTTTGTTGGGCAGTAACAGAGTTGAATTCGTCCCTTCTCAACTTGGTCACGCACAAAGTGGTACTTGGTACTGATATGCTTGGTGCGTTCGTGGTGGCCCGGGTTCTTGGCAATCGCAATAGCACTTGGTTGTCGCAGTGCACTACGATGCTTCCTTTGGGAAATCCCAGTTCTTCCAGCAGCTCGATGTACCAAAGTAACTCTTTGACTAGGTCGCAGAGTGCAATGCACTCGGCTTCGGCAGTCGAGAGAGTGACCATCGACTACTTCCTTGATCTTGCAGACAGACAGCAGCCGAGGAACATGACCAGAAAGCCGCTGATGGATTTCGGTCTTCACAGCTGTTGGCAAAGTCGGCGTCACAGTAGGCTTCAACTTGGAACGCTCCCACTTGATCGGTACAGTCAATCTTGAGATAAAGCAACTTGGTACCCTTAAGGTAACGTAACACACGCTTGGTTTGCTTCCAATGGCTTTCGTCGAAGCAGGAGAGGTACGTGGATAGATTGTGGACTGCATTGGCAATGTCAGGACGAGTACATGTGACCAAAAAGTACTGCAAACTGCCGACATGCTCACGGTACGGCAAGTTGAGCGTCTTCAACTCGCTTGGGCTGAGCTTGTTTGGTTTCAGCACTTGACCGACGACTTCGGGTGTAGAGACAGGGTTGCTGTCGACCATGTTGAACTTCTCCAACAGCTGTTCGACATAGCCTTGTTGAGACACTGTCACGACCTTGTCCTTGATTTCGACTTGAATTCCAAGGATGGACTTGAGTTTACCCAGGTCAGTCATTCAAATCGTTGCTTGAGAGCGTCGCAGGCCTTCTTGATCTCTTGGCTGTCATTGCCGGTGATCGTAATGTCGTCGACGTAGACAGTCAAAAGCACCATTGAGTCTCCCACTCTTTTGATGTAGAGACTTCCTTGATGCAACGCTCGAAGCTGATACTCCGAGGAACTCGTTCAATGTGAGGTACCAGCATCTTGGGGCTTGCTTGAGTCCATAGATGGCCTTGGGGAGGTTGCAAACAAGGTGGCACGGCAAAGTTTGGGGGCTGCACCATGTAGATTTCGGTGTCTTCATCGAGGTACCCGTTGAGAAAGGCGGTCTTGACATCCATTTGCATGATAATCCAGCCGTTACGCCGTGGGCCACTTTACCAAGTACAAGGCACGGCTCGTAATCAAGGGCTTCATGCAGCGATTTGGCCTCGACTACGTGGAGATCTTTGCGCCTGTCCTACGTTACAACACGTTACGTCTGGTGCTCTTTATGGTTGCGCCGATCGAACTTGTTTCGCCACAGCCACTTGCATGCCAGAGCCTTGCGTCCAGCAGGCAACTCCGTTAGCACCCGCGTGCCGTTGTTGACTAATGCGTCGTATTCATCTTGGGTCGCATCCATCCATGCTTGCTTTTTGGGACTTCTCAGAGTCGCTTGATTCATCATCGCTGCATATGCTTTCTCCGCGATCAGCGTCTGAAACTTCATCTGGACTGATTTGGGTCGTCGCCCTTTTCTCAGAATCCAAAGTGGGTGCTCCCACTGTGTCATGGGACACCTGTGCTGGTCGTACCAGAGTGGACTGTGCCATCTCACAGCTTCTGGACAAAAAGGTGAAGCCAAATCTGGTGCCTAAGTTCATAGGAAAATTTAAGATTCTCGAAGTGATCAACTCGAATGCGATGCGCTTAGAGTTGCCGAGAACCATGAACCGAGTGCATGATGTGTTCAATGTGGATCGATTGAAGCATCACAAGGCAAATCCCTCCAAGTTTCGAAATCGGCCGACTCCAAAGGCAACTCCTGTCATCTTGGATGATGGCGGCAACGAGCTTTATATCATTGAAGCACTCTTGAAGCAACGACAGTTTAACCGTAAAAAGGAATATTTGGTTAAATGGCATGGCCAGCCGGAACATGAAGCCACATGGGAACTTGAAAAGGACATCAAACACGTTTTCCATTTCAAGCAGTTACTACAAGCCCTCCGTGAAAGAAAACAAGCCACCAAGCCGACAACAGGGGGAGAATGTAGTGATCCATCCGGATAAAGATACGTTTATTAATTGTCGTCTGGTCGTCTTGCCATTAAGTCACGCTGACGCACCAGGTTGCGCAACTCATTGAGACCGTTCGAGAACAATGGAAGTAGTTTCTGTCGAGTGCACGTTTATATGAGACTCACAATAGTTCAACGAAATACTTACTTGTAGATAAGAGGTTCTAACATGTAGTCATTCCACAACTTCAGCCCCCCAGCCTCCAGTCAGCCAATTGGCGGACACAAGGCACAGCCTACGACAATATAGGACATCAAGCGTGGACCCTCACCCTCCGCCAGCTTTGGAACAACCGATGTCCATCACAACATGACAACTTGGCGCGGATGTCCTCGCCCAATACATTCCCAGCCATGCTCCAAGCGCACTTTCAAGCTCTAGCAAGTACCATTCCAGGAAACGACACCGTTGCCCACTTTCTTGCAGGTCCAACAACCAATAGCATCGCGGAATACGATGGCCTGGTTCGAGCACTTCGCCTGGTTGAGCGCCTCCAATTTACCCATGTCACTGTGTACGGGGATAGCCAGTTTCTCATGCGGCACATGCAAGGCTTATATCGAGTACGCAACCCAGGACTGCGAGGCTTGTGCCTTTAGGCCCGGCGATATTCAGTACAAATGCATTGTACATGGATCCACCGCTTCCGCGACCTCAACCAAGCCGCAGATTTTCTCTCAAAAAGGGCACCGGACGCCCAATGTAGGTATTCTTCAGTTGCCACGCACAACCCCGCCCTCTCAGCCGCTGACCTTTCACGATTTGAGGCGTACTTGGCCTCCCCGGCTAGCTGGTGCCCCCTACGGATATAGTTTTGTTTGTATAAACTATCGTAATATACCCAGGGCTACATTACATTGGTAGTACTACTCTGGTCGGGAAGAATTATCGTACTGAATGGAGAGTATGCATAACTTAGTATTAAAATGTATATATTTATCGAGATTTGGTATCATGAACAGCTAACAAACGCCGTGCCGTGCAGTTCAAAGAAGGCCTTCTCCTTCGACCAAAATTCAACTCCAAGCCCTGCACGAGCAACCAGCTGCAAGTACAAGGCCTCATAGCAATGTTGGCCGAAGTTCCGCCCTCGCCGAAAGTCAACTTGACTGATTTCCAAGCGTCGAAATTAGGGCGAATCCAGTGAGCTTTGATGGGTCAGAAGACGGGAAAATCGCATCGGATCGGCGCGAAACTTTGTTGACGGCGAATCTTAAGCTTCCGTTTACAATCACACACATTGTCGTAGCTTAGAAACGAGTTTTTATTCAGCAGCGGGTAAAAACGTATTTGTTTTTCATGACCCATCGGCTCTGGGGGCAATATCTCAGCAACCAGGATGATTCTTAATTGATTTGATAAAGCAATCAAAGAAGAGATCCGTATCTATAATTTACACTAGTTAGATACAAAATCGAGAAAGAACTTGATAAAAAACCTCTCACGTTTATCTCGATACGACAATTCTTCCCGACCAGACACTTACTACCTCTGTCCAAGACAGAATTGTCTTTTTGGAATAATCGGATTTCCAAGACAGAATGATCATTTTCGCAACCGGAAATTCCGGTTGGGTTTTATACAGATATCAAGATAGTTTTACACAGATATCTCAAGTGATATAATTGGGCCCTCTTTGAATGTTCACTTTGAGAGGGAACTAAAAGCCAAAAGCCCCCAAAATGCATCTTTCAGTAGATGTGACAAGATTGAGATACGACAAATTTGAAACTAGTGGGCACATTCATTATCTAGTAAAGGAGAGGACTAGAGAACGCTTCCTTCATGTTCGTTTGACTCTCTTTGAATGAACAAAGACATCGAGCATGCGTGTTTGAGGAAGCTTGGCTTTTGCCTTCATCAAGAAGTGCTGAAGCAGGTTGTTGCAATTAACTGTAGTGAGATTCTTCTTGTGTTGATCCTTATCGTTGACAATGACTGTGGGTATGTGGGCTGGTGACAAAAGCGCACGCCCATAGCAAAACCAGATTCATACCGCAATTATCCGGATAAATTCCGGATAATCGGGGTGGTCTGTCAAAACTTAAAAATCAAAGCATAGATGTATTTGTTTATTATAGTAAATATTTGACTTTGATTTCAATAGAATTTGTATGCATATCTTGACAGTCCACACCATTCTCGTTCTCGGGGTATTCTTTTTTCTCGGAAAATCACATTTTTTCAACAAAGAAACGGCGTCACGCCAAAAATGACAATTCTTTCTTGGACAGAGGTAGCTCTCGGGTTTGAATGTTGCAAGGTGCACCACAAAGTCGCGGTGATGCTCACCACTGACATTCTTCATTCATCATCCCTGAGTTGGCTCGCTTTTGATATAGAGCTTTCTACTTGGATAGTGTGGACGGTTTGGAACAATAAATAGATTGCTTTGTTCAATGCGATGCACGCCGTGAATGACCGTATTGTCCTTCTACAATGTGTTTGCACTAATTTAGCATCTACCTACGTCAACATGGCCTCAATTTGGCGTCCGAAACCTGTCGACCTCAGGAAATTTTGATGTTTCATTTTGAGTTGTGCAAATGAATAGTGATGCGACTCGGAGGCGTCACGAGGCAGCGGCGTTTGTGACGGCAGTGCTTCGAGCCGCGAGTGCATCAACAATTTGGAATGCGCATGCATCTCCATGCATCTGCAGTAACAACGAAGTCATAGAACAGTGGTTAAATAAGGTTGCATAGGCTGTGTGGGTCTATCTGTTGCATATTCGCACTAATACAATGAATGGGCCATTGCAATTGCTAGCGCTACTTAGCACATGTAGCGCGACAGGTCTTGCGCAGCTCGTAGTGACTGTGGGGGGGCGCGCCACAGGTCTTATGATGTGATAGCGCAGACAGCGTCCTGTGGTGCTCTGCCCGGTGCATGCCCGCCTGCTGAATTCCCCCATTAAGAAAGAGAAAGCGATGGTGGGTCCACTGATTGGATGTCCACAGACTGTTGTGTCCAATAAGTTGCTGGGACCACAAGTTGCTGTGACCACAGATTACTCGAGCTCGATTGCTCCACATATTCATGTTCCTAAAATCAGATCTGCGTTGTTCAATGTTTTGTTAGCCCACGA
Source organism: Aphanomyces stellatus (assembly GCA_009835185.1). NCBI lineage: Eukaryota > Oomycota > Saprolegniomycetes > Saprolegniales > Verrucalvaceae > Aphanomyces > Aphanomyces stellatus. The sequence goes on from VJMH01000811.1 coordinate 7,231, forward strand.
TGTTTCACAACAACATAACTACTGTAGAGATTCGATCGACCTCAAGAACCCATGTCTCTCCCACAGTTGTATTCTGTTGACGACTCACTTCGACCAGCAATAAAATGACCTGGTTAGAGTCCAATGAATTGGATGCCCGCTCGGCTGATACTGGTGCACTTGATGCAATTCAAGAGAAACAAGAGTGTTTTCAGCCAATCGCATGAGCTCGTCATGCTTGGAATATTTTAACTGGTCAAAACTAATCGCGTTGAGAATCTTCTCTTCGATTTCCGATCAAAGCTTCCACCACAAAGTGGATAAATTTCATAAATTGTTTTAATTCTCGAGCCTGGGGTTATCATCATACGAGTTTCGGTTTGTGTCACCCTTATAACATTGCATGTGCTTGAGAAGTTGAGTTGCTGAATTGTTGAATTCAACTTGCACGAAACCGCCTTGATTTCTGTGACGTAACCGACTTGGGTTCAATTCTGGAAGAGTCAGTGGCATCACTCAACGTAATGGACGTCACTGCCGACTTTGTTACGGCTGACATTATCGAAGCCACAGTGCTCGAGATGAATGAAATATCTGTGACGCTTGGCTTAAAGATATGGAAGGCAATCGTAAATTCGATTGCGAAGTGCATCCGTGCAGGTCATCCAGTACGCCTCGAGCGATTTTGTACCTTCATTTTCGACGGATCGGAATCACCAACTTTCATCGAGCATCCTGATTTCACGCGCTCCATAAGTGCCAACCCTACTGGTCAAATCCACATTCAAGGTATTCAAGCAGCTTACTTTTTTCGAAATTTTGCGTCCTTAATGATTAGGATCAAGCAACGTCGCGAAGTTGAGCTTATCATGTGTGGCGTCAGAGGTGTGTATCACGCGGGAAACAGTACAAAGATTCCTGCAGCAAGTTTTTTGCACTGTGAGAAATATCGTTCGTGAGTCGAACAACAAAACAATTCGTCTCGGATTTCTTCCGTTGGGGGATTGGGTCTTCCAACGTAATACCTCGTCGTTTGTGTTTCAGCCGCGCAGTAAATCCGACAAGATCGAAATAAAATCAAACCGAGCTAAAACAGTGGCAAAATCTAGTAGCTCAACAACGGCGTCAAATGTGCCTAAATATTTCGCGCCGTCAAAATCCTGCGCGACATCGAACGCTTCCTCGCACAGACAATCAAAAACTCCAAACGACAAAGCGCCATCAGGACGCTCTCAGCACTCAACGTCCGCTTCGCAACCAACATTGACAGAGCGGACTTTAAAGTCATTTAATCGAACGAGCAATATTTCGCGAGAAAAAAACCACTCGAATTCAAGTCCAAGCTTAAGTCGTGCAATTGCATCCGAGCAAATCAGGTACATTCATTGAAACGATTGAGATATGATGGTACTAGGATCAGTGAAAAGTCACGCAAACTCTCGAATAACCACAAGTACGCTCTTCGTTAACTGGCGTTCTCTCAATAGCTTAAATTAAATGACAGGGACGTTTTGGATCGGGTGAAACAAGCGCTGCTAGATCGAGGCGGCAGCCATGGTATTCATGGCATCAGTCGTATGATGCGAATCATGGATAACTCTGGGGACAAGCGCTTGAACAAGGATGAATTTAGATACGGCTTACGCGACTTTGGTGTTGACTGCAACGAAGTGGATTTGGATTGCCTCATGAGCGCCTTTGATCGCGATGGCGATGGTTTTATTAGCTTTGATGAATTTCTACTTGCACTCCGAGGGGATATTAACCCTGCGAGAATGGCATTTATTGAAATGGCTTTCCACAAACTCGATCGCACAAAGGACGGCGCTGTTACAACTGACGATTTACGAAATGTGTACGACGCATCCAAACATCCAGACTTTATACAAGGGAAAAAGACCGAAGACCAAATACTTGCTGAATTTCTGAGTCAATGGGACACTGATAACCACGACGGAATTGTTACATTCGATGAATTTGTCAACTACTATCGCGTACGTGCGTGTTCGTAAACAGTTTCTTTAACGTATTTTCAAGAATGTGAGCGCGTCTATTGACGATGACAACTACTTTGAGTTGATGATGCGAAATTCATGGCACATATCTGGCGGCAAAGGTCAATGTGCCAATTCATCTATCAAACGTGTATTAGTGACACATCTTGATGGCCATCAAGTACGTTGTCTTATTGTTTCGAGCGCACATTTAAATATGATAGACTGTCGAGGAAGTAACGGAACCCCCCCCAAAGGAAAATTTGGCTGAAACTGATCCACTTGCGTATTGTAAGAAGAAGTTGTTTACGCCCCCATGTTCGGTGGACGTTTTGGCCCAAAGACTGGGTGCAAATCGAGTGATGGGCAATGGTCAAGAGCGAATTCACGTGAAAGTTTTCGCAAAGGCATTGTGTCAATTGGACAAAACTCTGATCCCACGACAAGCTAACCTCATTGCAAAGTCATTCTATTCAACAGGTCAAGCGCATGAAAGGAGCTCTCTTTGACAAAACTATTAGATTCACAATTGATTGACATCCCCATTCTGCACACGATGTTGTCCGATCGATTTGGAAAAGTTCAACGACCAACAGGTACAGTTCTTGACCGATTAAAAACAAAGATTCTTGCTCGCGGTGGAACATCAGGACTTCATGGAATCCAAAGGTACTTGCGACTTAGTTTTGGGACTCATGAGTGTGTACCGGTAGAATGATGAAAATTTGGGACGACAGTGGCGACGGAAAATTAACAAAAGATGAATTGAAGAAAGGATTACAAGATTATGGTGTCGAAATGAACCTACAAGAAATCGATCATCTCATGTCATTATTTGATACCGATAAAAGTGGTACAATAAGTTTTGACGAATTGCTCATTGGCTTGCGTGGTACAATGAGTGAGCAGCGCCTTGCATTAGTCCACCAAGCCTTCAGAAAACTAGATGCAACTGGTGATGGCCAAGTTACAATTGATGACTTGAGATTGCGGTACGATGTGTCTCGGCACCCGGATGTGATTACCGGAAAAATATCCGAGCGGCAAGCCTTAGTCGACTTCATGGCTCAATGGGACACAGATGTTCAAGATGGCATTGTCTCATTGCAAGAATTTGAACTCTATTACAAGGTATTGCTCCACCTGTGAAACGCCCACTTGACGTTTTTACTTTACAGAATGTGAGCGCATCGATTGACGGCGACGACTACTTCGAATGTATGATTCGGAATGCGTGGCAGTTAGATCCTGTCAAGAAACTAAAGGCAGTGCTCGTGAAAGTATGTCGTATATGCTTGAATGCACTTAAAATGTTCAGGCCGACGATGATTGCACCACCAAATCGTCTGCAAAATCGAAACCAAAACGAAATGATGAACCTAAGTTCCTCCAAACACGTGCAGAACGAGAGAAGTCTCTTGAAATACTTAAATCGTTGCGTGAAAAGGCGGCATTAGTTGTCCAAGCAAAATTTCGAGGACATAAAGGACGCATGTTTGTAGATTGCGTGAAGAGAAAGCAAGCTGTTGAAGCCTTAAAAAAGCAACAAGTTGCTGAGGAAGCAAAAAATGCGAAACCAAAAGTGTGTCGCCCAGCCTTACGAACATATCATGGATTTTAGCACTTTACACACTTAAAGGAATAAATCAAAGTCATCCATCGACGTCGAAATGTTTCCCCAAATATTCGTCCCTGCCAACAGCTTTGTGCTTTCGCTGGTTTAATGGTATGTCGCTCTCAACTTCATGCGCATCTTTTACGCGAAGCCAATAGAGTACAGCTTATTTATAAGCCCAAATATTGACGCCGCGGACAGTACCACCATCCATCGGCCGTCGTCTATGAGTGAGCGCGATATTTCCCCAAGTCAATCAGAAATGACTTGTCTTGTGGAAGCTCAG
>VJMH01000822.1:0-45227 GCA_009835185.1 Aphanomyces stellatus
ATTCGATAATGCCAAATCAGACCCGAGGCTTCAGCAGCCGTCGCTTTCGATTCAAACAACGTCGTGATAAAAGTCGAGGCTGTGTAGCTGGTTGTAAACAACGTCTTTTCGTTATCCGTCAGATCGTCAACCACGGACGCATACAAACTCAAATCCACCGCCATCACAATATGCTCGCAATCGAGTGTGACGCGGTCGTCCCCTTTGGTGTAGGTGACGCTAGGTCGAGTTCCTGTCTTGAGCCCTCGGGAGACGCGGGTGACGTTGGCATTCAGAATCGTCTTGACGGTGTTGCGATGGGCTTTGGCAATCGCTTGCCAAATCGGCTGAAATCCATTTTTGAAAATATAAGCACTGTTGGTGCCCGCGACTTCCGCTTGCAAGATCTTGGCCACAGCAGCAGGATGCGACCACCAGAGAAAGTAAAAGGCGGGAATTGTTTCAAGAACCCCATAGCCTTGGATTTCCTGAGTGAAGCGAAGCATGCCGGTGAGGGCGGTGAGGTTGTTGGACTGGAGAAATTCCACGGCTGACATGTCAATGAGACGCCAGTCCTTGGGTGGTGGGGGCATCCCATACGGATACGAGCCAAAGATGCTTTGATGGAGAGCAAAGTATCGCCCCGCTTGTTCCATGACGAGGCTGTGGAGTTGTGCAACGGTCGCATTGGCTTTCCATGCTGCGGGCGCATTCAACAAGAGATTGCGCAAGAGATAATGTGGGAAATCCAAATGCGTGGATGGGTCGCTGTCGTTGGCGCCAGCGCTCTCGCCCATAAAGTTCATGTACCCTGGCGATTCCAATGCCGCGGGAATCTTGGTGTTGGTCGGATCGTACTCGGTCGCCAAGTCAAAGATTGGCGTGTACGTTTCGAGAGCAAAGATCGTACCCATTTCTTGCGCAGTGTTGAGATCATCAATCAACGTGAGGGATTTGCCGCCGACAGCATTGCTGGCTTCAAGCAGTGTGATTTTCTTGATTCCTTTCTTGGCAAGAAGCGACGCGTAATGCACGCCAGCAGGGCCGCCGCCTACAACTACCACGTGATCCGAGGCTTTGAGCTGGATCGGCGCGGCGGCCGAAGCCAATACGATGAGAGCAGTGAGAACTGCAAGCTGCATGTTGGAAAATGCTTTGTCTTGTCGAACATTCGTCGTATAATATAAATACCTTCTTTTGCAAATCCTCGAAAACGGGTATGCCCTCGCACACCAATCGTACTTTTTCGAATTCGACCTACATTACTGGCAGATTATTGGATGCAAAGTTTGTGCTGTGAAAAGAGAAATTCAAAAACGATTGGCTTGGGAGCGTTGCAATGTGGTGAGTGGTTTATGTGACAGGACATTTTGAATTTGCGAGCGACCAATCGAACGTGCTTGTCATGAATGTTCGACTTGTCGATCAGTACTCAAGACGAATAGAACATATAAAACTACCAATCGTGGGATTTGCATGACGATAATACAAACTCTCCTGTAGAATATCATATAACGGCGATTAGAACATTAAACCTCATGGATTCATTCTGAATGCACGACAAACTGCCATCCTGGTGAATAACAAATAGTTGAATTAATCATCATTTGTTGGCATAATTTGTCCAATATCTGAACATGAGGACCTGCGCACATGACACACGAGTTGAGCCCTTACAATAATTGTCGAAGGTATTCGGTGCATTACCAGGGACAAGTTACCAAGACAAAAGTCATTTGTGTTGGAGAGAAGCATCGAGTTATCAATGCAGATTGAATTAAGCACTTGTTTGACGAAGTCCAGCAATGCGCAGAAAAAGTGAGGGGGCGAGCGCAAGCAGTGGCAGAAGCGAATTTTTATGTAAAACCCGTTACATTAGATTGAATAGAATTTTCAATCGAAACGAAAATATTCCATCCAAAGACAATTTTGATTTCAAATTTGATAAACTTCGTTGATTCATTGCAGTGTGGCGAAAACGTCGAGTGTGAGTACCCATGACAATATACTCGAAACATTCAGCAGCCATTGTAAAAACTCGACAAATCGCCTGGTGGAAATTCTCCAAGCGGCAATAGAACATATATACCAGCGAACAATCGAAGGATTTCTCTTGCATATTCGATGAACCGCCCAGTCGAATATCAATAATGATGTTTTGCACGAATACTGAACAATATTGTGCATCACCACCGAAATTCGCGAATTCCAGAAAAGTGAATCACAAACACACTAGCAATTGCATTCAGCTTCTTCGTTTCGAATGTTGGTTTGAAAATATAACTCAAGAGCACCGAAAATCGCACAACCATAAAATCATATATTTTCAGGTTCAGTGAAGCAATCGTGATTCGAATGGTTGCCTCAGATCGTTCTATTTCGAACGCTTCGAGAGAGTGTGTATGCCCTCTCAAGCCAATTGATTTTTTTAAAGTTGAATCCATGCGAGTAGAAGTCCAGAAGTTCAAGTTCAAATTCATTTCGTTTCGCGAGAAATCTCTCCGTTCGTTTCAATGTGTTACTAGGATCAACAACTAAAGAGTAGCATTGGTTTCATCGTCCCCTAAATCCCTGAGCTTCCTTGACGCTGAATTGACCACTGTCAGCAAATGGGGGCACTACAAGCCTATCACCCACTGCCAAGGTTGCAGTTGTGGCTTCTTTGGCCATTGGTCGTTTCACAATTGTACCCGCAACCGCACCCACGAGACTGGACGAAGGCCCCTTTCCGATTTCAAGTGGCAAACGCCATTGAACCAGTTGTAGAGGCGACACTCATGCGCGTCATGGCAGTCGTTGCAACAAAGACTGCCATACGTCGTTTTGGCTGGTTGATGCAATGTCAAAGCCATCGTAAACCAAATCACACGCAAGCAGTTAGCGGCGTATCCTGAACGAGAAAACCACATACAGCCCCTGGGGACGCAACGGCCGTGGCATTCGCAGACTTGAGGTAGCAGACACCGCTGGCCTAGTTGTAGCCCTTGCAGCCATGCTTGTTTTGGCAATCAGAGCAGCAGCTGGCAGCGTCGCATTGGCTGGTGGTCGACAGGACATCGCCCGGGATCGCCACATCCTGAAGGATGGAGCAGGTTTGGGCCAAGGCAGGAGCCACTACGATGGCCACACCTAGCACGAGGCGAGTTTTCAGTCGGACGCCAGCAAATTCGAAATTGACTGCAAGTCCAACACATGGAACGACATGTTGTTGCTCACAATACGTCAACGTAGCTAGACAATAGTTCAAAATAACTCATCACTGGAAATTGTCATGGAATACACAATTTTATTATTGGTGTTGTCAAGGACAATTTTTTTGTCAAAGCAGCAATCCCAATGGATTGTACTATGAGGTAGCTTTTTGTGAGCGAAATGGGTCGTTGAGGAATCTCGCGGGTTTTTCATGATTTTTGCTGATTGTGTGGGTACAATTTCATGAAAAGCTGAAACTCATCGCACGTCGACAATGCTGAACTATATATATTGAAACAACCTTTCGGTCGACCTTACGTAATAGTCCTTCACAAAAGTAATAGAAAGATAAATCCTCCACAAAGACCCAATACTCCACTCTGCAGAATTCGTGAGAGTTTTTTCCAATGTTTTGCCTGAACGCCATTTTTGCGAGCATATTCGCGGGGACAACGTGTGCCTACTCGTGCCGACGACTGAAGGAAGATCAATGAAGACATGCGATTTGCACCGAGAACGATTGGATGTGCCTGTTTTACATTTGAATTTAAGCCCCGAGACACGACCCGATTCGACCACCCACATGGCACCGATGAAGCACGCATTACCCGATGACAACGAACAGTCCATACAACTGTCAAACCTCCTCCCACGTGCCCACCGGGTGCGTCAGGATACCTTGCACTCGTACGGCATCCACGGTACGGCATCCTCAACACGCCACCCGAGCAAGTCTTTCAGGACATCGTCGAGATCGCTGCCTCGGGCTGCGGCACGCCAGTGAGCTGCATCACGTTGGTCGACTACGAAGGCCGTAGGCTTTGGTACAAAGCCAACGTTGGCACCAACGACATTCGCTGCATTGGATTCCAAGACATCCCAGAAGAGGCGCTCTTTTGCGTCCAATGCGTTGAAGGAGGTGACGCGACGGGAGGCGATGGTGCCTTCGAAGTTCCCCTTGTCGTTGACAACGCCAGCGCCCACCCATTGTACGAACGGGATACCCTCCGCACGCGCCTCCATGTCAAATGGAAGGGCGAGATGGTCATGTATTTTCTCGACCACGCGCCGGGAGACCCAACGTCCGAGTGAATGGAAGACACAAGCAAAAACGACAAGTGGCATGGCGACATGGTGTCGCCATTTGAACTGTGGTTCGCGGCACGACCAAGGACGGCATCTGCAGCGTCGACTGCCAGCCACACTTTGAAGAAAACACCGTCACCAGCACGAAAACCAACCGAGAACGACTGTGTCGTGTCGGCGTGACATGTAACTCTAGTCGTAATATACGTATTGTGGTATCCAGCGACGACTGCCAGCCACGCCTTGAAGGAGACACTGTCGCGAACATCGAACAAAGTGCAAGTGTGTCGTGTCCACATACAGGCGTGCGCCTCTGTGGTCTTGAGCTGACATCGCTGTAATAATGATGAAAATTTTGATTACTGCGAGGGCCAAAACTTATGTAACTGATTTGGTTTCACTCCATCTCAGGAGCGCTCGTATGCACAAGTGCGATCCGTTCACATTGAAAGTTGCCCCCAGGAGCGGGAACTATATATGGAAAACTTACACTCAGCTCCTAATCGGGTGAATCAAGATGTACCATTTATGCTTTTGCGGCAGGTGGGCCAGTCAAATCGGTGTCGAATTGCAGCTCTCTGCCGAATCAATTGTATTGGGCAAATCTATTGTAGTTGACTGGTCAATCGAACGCGCGTTGCATCTTATTTGACACACATTATGTCCAGAGCAGTATCGAGGTACTTGCACTCCAAGTACGCATTGTTCCAGTATTCAACAACCTTTTCTTAAACGGGTAGTAGTATGTTGGAGAAGAATGCACACACCATTGCCCACACAAATGACGCATTTCTCCAGCTCAATTTCAAATCCAGGATTTGGGTTCCCCACTGACCCTTCACTCTTTCGAACACTGTTTGTTTCATCATTTGGATGCCACGACATTTCAGCTTTCAGTTTTGCATTCCTTCTCCGACTTGATCGGTTTCGTTTATCAGACTCCAAAAATGCGCCACGTTTTGCCGTTTCGACTACAGTTTTGGATAGATCTGTCAAAAATGGGTTGTGGATTTGACAAAATTGTGCTTTGGGACATGTAATTCTCACAAAGTTCTGTTATGATGAATGACATGTAAATCACTGGCACGACACGAACAAGTAACAGTTTTGTCGTGGTGACAAACTAAAGACCTCGTGGTAGTCTTTCCGTTGGTCCCTTGATTCATCCTTCCTATTGGCTAGTCGTTAATATGTGGCGTATGTGATTGGTCTCGCGAAATATATACGAAACGGAAACAGGATTTTTTGAAGTTCGGATGGGCAAAGTGGTTTCGTGAGAATGCCACCGAATGGCGCCACGTTGATTTCTTTTCTTTTTCAAGGACCTTCATACATGTGCCACATCTGGTTTGGACGGAACGATCTCGAGCAACTCATTTTTGAACATGCAACTTGTAGCACTCACGACTTTGTTCTCATTGGCTTTGGCTACCGCCCCCAACATTCAACTCAAAACCACAGACTGCATCGTCATCGTTGGCGGTGGGCCTGCTGGGGTGCACTATGCCTCGCTTCTCGCGAAGAAAGGATTTAAGAAGATCACTTTGCTCGAAGCCAGTGGTGCCGTGGGTGGCAAATCACTCACGCTGACGGATGACCAAAATACAGCACAAGATATGGGCACGATCTTGGCCTTGGAGACCTACACACCCATCTTTGACTTGGCCAACGAGTACGATCCAACCAACACCAAGGTGCCGACGTTGTTGAGTTCACCAGGCTATATGAACTTTATGGGGGAAAGCACGGGCGCCCAAGACACCAACCCATCGATGCACTTGGATTTCCCCCATTATTTGATGCGAAACATCCTGCTGAGTGCCCCGCCGTCTGTACAAGCAAACCCAAACGCCACCCAACTCAACAACCTCTTCATGGAACAAGCTGGGCGGTATCTTGCACTCCATCGCAGCATCTTTGGTTCGTATCCGTATGGGATGCCCCCGCCGCCCAAGGACTGGCGCCTCATTGACATGACTGCGATCGAGTTTCTCCGTGCCAATAATCTCACGGCACTGATTGGATTGTTTCGATTTACCCAACAAACACAAGGGTACGGCGTCCTCGAAACGATTCCTGCATTTTATTTTCTGTGGTGGTCCCACCCCGTTGCTGTGACAAAGATCTTGCAAGGCCAAGTTGCTGGGACACCCACAGCCTACATGTTCAAAAATGGATTCCAATCTATTTGGCAAGCGATTGCCAAAGCCCATCGTAATGCCGTCAAGACCATCGTGGGTGCCAAAGTAACCCGTGTCTCGAGAGGTCTCAAGTCAGGACTCAAGCCAAGCGTTACATATACCAAAGGAACGAGCGACCTTACGATCGAGTGCGACCATATAGTGATGGCGGTCGATTTGAGCGTGTACGCATCCGTGGTCGACGATCTCACGGACAATGAAAAGGCACTATTTACAACCAGCTACACGGCCTCAGCCTACATCACGACCTTGTTCGAATCGACTCCATCACCCGCAGAAGCTGCGATTCTGGTGTGGCACTATCGTATGCTTCAAGGTGGTCGTGTGAATGTGCTGCGAAATTCCAAACTCATGACCAGCTACAATGGCTCTGTGGCCAGCTGGGGCGATTTGACTCGTGCGTGCCAAACCCGTGTCGCCTATCAGTTCTACGACCGACCGCTCAGCCAAGTAGACCAACGTGCCACGGCGGCGTCACTCTGGTCGGACTTTCGATTGGCGGGCTTGGAAGATGTTGGCTTGTACACCACGCGGCCATTCAATTATTTCCCCCGTTTTACGGCCGAGGGCCTAAAGGCTGGCTTGCCGTGGAAGATCTGGGATGTCCAAGGCCAGCAACACACGACGTGGGTTGGCAGCAGTGTCTCCTTTGAAAGTGTTTTGGATGTTGTCACATACAACAACAATCTAATCCAACGCCTGCAGATTGTCTAAGTCAAAAGTCGTTTTACTTGCATAGCAATCTAAAAAGCGGCCTGTTTCCTTGCCAACAAGAACTTTGTGTGTGACTTTATCCGTGGATAAATCCAAGGTCTCTGTTGAAAGTGGAGAAAGAGTATGCTCGACAATCTGCTTTAGTTTCTATGCATGCAACAACTCCATCGAGTTTGGAACGGTCGTGGCGACCGCTTTGAAATATCAGCGGCTTTATTTTCACTGGCGTTTTCAGGACACAGACAAACTCAACCAAATCCGGTTGCAGATGCGTAACTTCTACATTTCCGGATACCATGTTGAATATTTTTGACTCAATGACATTCTAAATCGAAGCCAATTTCGTGATGGATTCACAACGGAGTTCCTGGATTTTGACGATGAAATCGATGGCGCACCAGTCCTAGCTTTCGACAAATCGGGCTACTAGTACCTCCATCGACACGCAGACACCCGAGATTTTGGCTTTCGCTGTTTCACATCCCAAGCAAGCATGTGTTTGCTCCAGGGTATCACCAATTTGACGAAATTGGCCAAGGCAAAGCAACTTACCACTAGGAACGATTCCGAATCGTCCTACCCCATCATCATCGCCAGTGCATCCAGAAACGCGAAAATGGTATTTGGCAGCAATAGTGCCATTGCGCCACAAGTACATGTAGAATCAATTCTGGGACGAACCAAGATGCTTGGACTGCATCGAGCATGGGGAATGGCGTCTTGATTGGGCAATGAGTTGCTTTTGCTTCGTGCTTTAAAGTAATGGTTACATTAATAGAAAGCGGATTGAAGGCATGCAAAGCCCATGGACGCTGAAAATGGAAAATGGAATTCAAAATGGGTTCGACTTACGGGTAAATTGCACTTCACGACCTTCCGTACAATTTTGGGAACGGGGGTAGCAAAGAAAGTCGTTTGTATCATCGTCGTAATCACTGACGTTGTCAGAGAAATTGATTACATCCAATAGAACACGAGTTGTGTATTGATTTTCAGGCACCGTGCCATTTGCAGATATAAGGTTCGAATAGTTGAATTTACTGCACCCACCATTTTGACTACCTAAATGGAGCCATCAGTTGCAATGCCCCCCCTCCAATCCACTCATGCCAAGTTTGATTGTTGCCAGCCATTCGAGGCCAACACGATTTTTCCGAATTCGCACTATCGCACGTTCAACGACGACGTTATATTACCAAGGAGAAAAACGAACTTCAAAAGCGTGCATGTAGGGACCACTTGTACACTGGATATCCAAAGCCACGTCCATCAAACTAGAAAAAAGATGCAGGGTTTGGGTTAACCCCCGAAGGCTCGACGGAGAAACGAAATCAAACGTTTTAAACGCCAAATCAAAATGATCCCGAGTTGGGTAGAGCTTCGAAATCAACGCTATCCTGCACAACCAAACAACGCAATGTGAGAGGTGCCATAAGTGACCTTGTCGACATCCGTCGTAAAATTTCTGTCGTGAGTTCATTGGTATCGATGCATGTCTTGGTTGACAAAAGCAAGAAATACAAAGGAAAATTTATTCCCTCAAATTTATGTCAATACTAGTAGTAGCTTCGCCAAACCTACAAAATGAGTTGGCGCTCTTCATTGGTTGAGGGGACACTGCGGATGTAATTCCAAGCCCCCATAACAATGAGCGCCACGCAAGCACCGACCACCATGAAGAGGCAGATCAACCCTGTGTTGGTTGGGGCGATGTCACTGGGCGAATGCGCCACCTTCATGAAAATGGGTTGTGGAGTTATGCAAATTTCATAGGTGGGATGCGCGCCCAAAACAGCCTTGGCCAGGTTGCACCAACTACTCGCCACGTTGTAACCGGTATAACCGAATACAGCCAAGTGCATACATCCGCACTTCAATGGGTTTGTAGGCTGGGTGTTGGAGGCAGCCAAGGCCGCGCAGTCTTGCCCCACAATGCAGATCTTGCCGTCGTTAGACCAGCATTCAACGTTCCCGTCCTCAGCAATTTTCATCGGTGCAGCAAATCCAATCAAACAAAACCACCTGGGAGTTGGGGTTGGTGCAAGCGTAGGCAAAACAGTTGAAGTAACGTTGCAAGTTGGATTTGGAAGGTTTGCACCCAACGCCACCTTGGCTACATTGCACCAATTCTTGGGCGAGTCAAGTTCGTTTGCGTCGTAGTAGCCTGTGGCACCCCACACAGCCAACGAGTTGCAACCGCACACTAGTGGGTTCGAAGGCTGTGTCTGCGATGCGGCCAACGTGGCGCAATCTGGAGCAGCGATGCAGTTCTTGCCGTCGTTCGACCAACATTGGATGTTGCCATCCAATACTCATGGGGGCAGCCCAACCCTCCAAACCCAACTTGCAAATCTGTGTCACCTCCAACTCCAGCGCCAACTCCTGCTCCAACGCCTGCTCCTACTCCCGTGCCCACTCAAGCTCCCTTGCCTGCCTTCGTACCCAAGTAGTAGTCTGTGGCACCCCACACAGCCAACGTTCAGTATTCGTGCAAAACATCATTATTGATATTCGACTGGGCGGTTCATCGAATGTGCAAGAGAAATCCTTCGATTGTTCGCTGGTATATATATTGCCGCTTGGAGAATTTCCACTAGGCGATTTGTCGAGTTTTCACAATGGCTGCTGAATGTTTCGAGTATATTGTCATGGGTACTCACACTCGACGTTTTCGCCACACTGCAATGAATCAACGAAGTTAATCAAATTTGAAATCAAAATTGTCTTTGGATGGAATATTTTCGTTTCGATTGAAAATTCTATTCAATCTAATGTAACGGGTTTTACATTACGCGTCGCTTCTTGCCAAGAAAGGAATCAAGAAAATCACACTGCTTGAAGCCAGCAATGCTGTCGGGGGGCATCCCATACGGATACAAGCCAAAGATGCTTTGATGGAGAGAAAGTATCGCCCCGCTTGTTCCATGACGAGGTTGTGGAGCTGGTTGAGATCATCAATCAACGTGAGGGATTTGCCGCACCAACCAAGGACTGGCGTCTCATTGACATGTCAGCCGTGGAATTTCTCCAGTCCAACAACCTCACCGCCCTCACCGGCATGCTTCGCGTCACTCAGGAAATCCAAGGCTATGGGGTTCTTGAAACAATTCCCGCCTTTTACTTTCTCTGGTGGTCGCATCCTGCTGCTGTGGCCAAGATCTTGCAAGCGGAAGTTGCGGGCACCCACAGTACTGATATATTCAAAAATGGATTTCAGCCGATTTGGCAAGCGATTGCCAAAGCCCATCGCAACACCGTCAAGACGATTCTGAATGCCAACGTCACCCGCGTCTCCCGAGGGCTCAAGACAGGAACTCGACCTAGCGTCACCTACACCAAAGGGGACGACCGCGTCACACTCGATTGCGAGCATATTGTGATGGCGGTGGATTTGAGTTTGTATGCGTCCGTGGTTGACGATCTGACGCATAACGAAAAGACGTTGTTTACAACCAGCTACACAGCCTCGACTTTTATCACGACGTTGTTTGAATCGAAAGCGACGGCTGCTGAAGCCTCGGGTCTGATTTGGCATTATCGAATAATCCAAGGCAGTCGCATCATCGTATTATCCCTATATTTCTCCTTGTTGTCTTCAAGGCAACCTGCGAGTCGAGTCAGGCAATTTACACACGTTGGATTAGATTGTTGTTGTGTGTGACTACATCCAAAACACTTTCAAAGGAGACGCTACTGCCAACCCACGTCGTGTGTTGCTGACCTTGGACATCCCAGATCTTCCACGGCACCAGCTCGTTCGTAAAACGGGGGAAATGAATGGCCGCGTGGTTCGCACTCCAGCGTTGTCCATGCCAGCCAATTTGAAATCCGACCAGAGCGATGCCGTTGCCGCACATTGATTCACTTGACTAAGCGGTCGTCGTAATACTGATATGCGACACGATTCTGGCTTCCACGTGCCAAATTACCCCAGCTTTCGGACGTCCCGTTGAAGCTCATCATGAGCTTTGAGTTGCGCAACGCATGAAACGTGCATTTTTTATTTTTGAGAAACCTTGATAGTACGACTTTGACCTCTGGGGTATATTTAGAACTCGTGTACAATTAGAATTGTTTGTGAGAAACCTGTACTTCAAACTCAACAATCTTGCGATGGTGTTTGTACAGTGAGAGGGATATTGCGCAGGCGCTACCTGTATTTATGTAAACATTAATGCACTTATTGGAAAGTACTGTGGCGCAACTCTCGCTCTGCTGTTGGGCTATTGCTCGGTCTTTCGAGATTCCATCGCCAAAATCACGCCACGTACATAAACTATAGTTGTGTATTGTCGCTAACTGGATGTACGAGCTTCCACGTTGTTTCTTATAACTTTCTGTTTACAATTTCAGGAGACAATACAACTGAGCACGAGCCACTTGGGGAAGCAGAAGTAAGGACACACAAGTTAAAGGAAATTCCACCAAGCTACGAAATCCTCACTGATTACACTAAGTTGGGCTTCTCGTCCACTTGCATCCTTGGTTGATGTTGGTCAAATGGGCAGAGTGGATTCCATCCGTTCGAATGGCCAGCGCCCCTCGTGGAAATTGGAATCAATAATTCCTATCATTCAACGACACATTTGAGTTGCGTCTCGTGGCTGAAGAACGCGGCTGTGTGAACTCAGGAGTTCGTTTTTCGTTAAATTACACACTTCTGCGTACTAGTAGTATTTTTGTGTTCTAGTATTGGTCGTAAAGCCTGAATACGTGACGTGCAGCTGCCTTCATTTTTGTGGTGGATTGCCAGGTAAAATGAAATGGTTTTATGCACAAACGTCGAGGTGCTCAGATTCAACAGCAAACCCTTCGGCTGGTTTTACGTACGTCCTCTCGTTTATTATATTTAGGCATATTCAAACTTCTACCTGCTTGATACAGGGTTTCCTGTGCCCGGTGGCAATTCTAAGCTCGTAGTCCTTCTGCACATCATGAATGCTCATATCCTTGTTTATTGGCCGCAGAAAATGACACAAGCATGTATCCACGCATCATTTGAGGCCCAAAGCGGAAAAGTAGCAAAATAGATATACAAATATTCATATAAACAATATTTCATTATTCGAAGTTCTAAATTTCATTGTATTTGACACAAAATATCGTTCTCTCAGCCAATCAAATAACAGAGTCTTTTATTCTGTGCGGCCTCAAAAAGGCGCCGCGAGTGGCTTTGTCAACGGTCGCGTCCTAATTCCAATTGCAAAAGTACGAGGTACGTAGGATGTCCAACCAGTTTAAAATAGCTGGCAAGTCCAAACTACCTCTCAATTTCAAATGCGTCCGACCTTTTCAACGAGGTAGGCGACATAGAATGATGCGACAATGTTGGCGTGGTGTGTAGGTGATAAAAACAGCGTTATAGTGTTTCATCCAACAACACGATCACCTGTAACCTTGGCGGGAAGATCAACCAACCGACAGCTGGCACGATTTGTAAGTTTGCTACCGCCATGATTGCAAGGAATGTGCCTACTCATTGGCCGCAGAAGTAGACTGTCTTTCTTGTTTCGATGCTCTGTGTTCCAATTCACATGGTTTTCCATTCGTGTTAAGTTGCAGACAATGTGATTTGGAAATTGAGAAGACAAACAACGATAGAACAAGATGGAATCCAACTTTGGATAAATTCGATCAATCCAAACCGGGCGATCCAATTGCCCAAATACTACTTGGCCAAGCAAACGATTCGATGTGGCTCAAATCGACCATCTGAGACACGTCGCTCGAATTACACGGCATGGACACAATCCGTTGGTTGTCGCCACTGGGCGTCGCCATCGCCAGGCATTTTTGGCTCGACTCGAGAACCAGCGCGGAATGTTCTTGCGTCGAGTGACGAGCAAATGGGGCAAAGGCCACTTGCAACGACACCGCCATCCCAACGTTGTCAGCCACGAGACACTGTCCCATGTAGGGCATTTCGCACAAGTAGAATTTGCCACCCATGGTGCTCCACGACCATTTTTGCCGTTGCGAGGAACTGTCGCACGTGCGCGCGACGAGAGCGTCGCTTGAATTCACGGCCATGCAAAGATTAGTTGTTTTGTTGCCCAGAGGAATCAACAGCGGGGATAGGGGCGTCGGGTTCGGGTGCAGGATGTCAACCAATGCGATCGTTTGTCGGTCGAGCGTTGGGCGACGCCTGTCCACGCGCAGGTTTGTGTCTTCCCACGTCAGTACGAGTTCTTTGCGATTCGGGCCAAAGAAACCCACATAATTGGGCTTGACGTTGATACGGCCATAGTCTTGGAAGCAGTTCGAGTACCTCAACGCGTGATCGAGGCAAAACCCAACTTGCGAATTTCGGAGATACTGGCCGCGTAGGTATTGCCACTGTTGGCTAGTCGAGCCATCACAACGAGCCCACTGGAGCGTCGCCGACAAACACCACGAGTCGTCATGCACGAGAGTCACAAATCGATCCGATGGAATGGTGCCAGTGACAGCACCAAATCGCGGGGACCGACGACCGAAATCGGATCGCAACGTACAGATGCGATCGACGTAGGTAAAGAGCTTGCAATTGGTATAGGCTTGACATTTTTCTTGGCAGTCGTCCATACTGATGCGGAAATCGATCGGGTCTTCGATCGGCATGTCCATGCCAAACGTGACAATCTCAAAGCCTTCATAGTACATGCCAAGTTGGAGCGCGCAAGTGCTTGGTGGGGACACGATCACCAATGAATGGTTCCCTACCGAACTCGAGATCGCACCCTCCAAAGTCGATACATTGCCAACGCTCGACTTCAAATAGCACGTGCCATTATAATGGGTAAACGTTTGGCATGCAGGCTCGCTGCGGCAGTAGTTGCAGCAGTCACTCGCATATTCCATTGCTGTAAACTTGAGGTCCATGCCTTGGTATGTGATCCCATCCAAAAGCGTGCAGGTCGAAGCAGGGGTTGAGGGGTTGGGGGTGGGCGAAGGGGTTGGGGCAACAGTTGGAAGCGGGGTAGGGGGGTTTGTAGTTGGGGGAGGAGTTGGAGCAGGAGTTGGAGAAATTGTGGGGGCTTTGGTTTCGGGCAGAGAACCCGAGACGGCCCCTGGGAGGTTCGACAATCTGCCTTGTTTTGCCTTCAAGTAACAAACACCCTGGTACCACGTGTAAAATTTGCATCCAGGCATGGCTTGGCAGTCAGCGCAGCAGTTGCCCGATACGTCTTGGCCGGTCGAACCAATGTCAAGTCCATCGAAATCGACATTCTTCTGCACAGCGCAGGTGGGAGGTGGGATATGAGTCGTGGGAATGAGTACGCCAGAGACCGCCCCGGGAGATGGGACGGGCTTGGACTTTTTTGACTTGAGATAACACACGCCGCTGTCCCAATTGTAGGCCTTGCAACCAGGCGTGTTTTGGCAATCAGAGCAACAATTGGCAGGGTCGTCTTGGGTCGTGGTTGACAGGTCGTTCCCAGGATAGTCCACGTCTGGTTGGATCGAGCAAGTTTGGGCCAGGGCAGTTGCCACCACGATCGCCATGCCAATACCAAAGCGAGGCATGGGTTTTCGTGTCCAAGCAATTACGAAAATGAAAACAAGAGCAAACTCAAACTTCCCCGCGATCGGATCGTCGAACATTTGGGAGGTGTCGATCGTGGCCACACTCATTTTGTAACACGTCATTGATGTGTTTGTCGCAGAAATTCTTCCATGACCGAGTAAATTCAAGTTATCTTCAATTCTAAAAAAATGATGTTATCATGATCTGAATTATTTTGCTTTTCTATTTATTTAAAGAACAAGATAATTCTAAGAAAATAATTCGAAGTATGTAGTATTTTTTGTAGATTATTATTACGTAGTATTAAATAGACAAACTATTTTGATCGTGATTGCGTGTCTCGACACACACGCGAGATACAGCAAAGTCAGAGGTTGGAATGCTGCTGATCGTTACAGACGCACTCTATAACGCTTCAAAAACTTGGAGCACCGGTATCGTTCGAGACATTACTGGAGTATTTCGTTTGAGTCCCCTGAAAAAAATTGATTTTTGCCAAGTAATCACTGTTTCAAATTAATGCTGGATTTTATAGTTGAAATTTGTATCTCTCGAATGGTACACAACCACAACGAAAACCAGTACCATTGTTAAACAATGGTGAAAAGGTGAAGATAACCACGAACAAAATTCCCCACGTCGAGAGGGAAAGTTTACCTCTTAGAAAGTTAAAATTCGCATCTAAAATTCTAGTACTTTAAAGTATTTCGTGCTGCGTAATTAATTATGTTTTTGTATTCGAGGCGTCACGAAGATCATTTTCGTTTCGGTCCAAGACAACGCACAGATTGGGTCACTCACAGTCGAAACAAGCGAAGGCCCTTATTTTAAGCAAAACGGTACACATTAACAGGTGCACGCCAACCACAACACTCCGCCACTACATCGTCATTGGGTGATATCTGTAGTATTTATCTACAGTGGTACTGGATGTGTTGGCGAGTTCTGGGATTCCCCCGAATTGCGAGCCAATCAAGATTGGTGTGGCCAGGACGGTACTTCTTGTGATGATTGAAGAGTAAAACTTGCTTGGCAAGGTCATGACGGCAAGGACTTCTCACATCTCATCGTCGAATTTAGTTTTTAAGCTTACAGTAAATTTACGACACAGAACGGCGTTCACATGGTGGAAATGTTGCTAAATATGTGTGACAACTCACGACCTTCACCAGCACCCATCACAGAGTTTCGGAATTTTTGTTTCAAGGATATCACAAAACCTTCCCAGTGCGATTCGGGGAATATTTTTGACCAAAGCTGTTGGTTCAATTTCTGATGAAGCCATCAAACTGAAATGCACACAGTATTCCATTACAGAGAAGGTACTACGTAGTGATGGACAACAGTGAATTTGGATGCTTGATTCGGGAGGGGGATAAATTAACTGAATTCTATATTCTTCTATATTCCCAATTTTTTCGAAGAAAAAACTGTCATTTGGCCGAGCAAAAAGAGAAAAGTTCAGTGGATGGCGTCGCCGACTGTTTGATTAATTGCGCGACGCCGATGCACGCACGTATCCAGACCTTTGATTATTTTGTGCACCGAAGTCTCCAAGACTCACAATTTGAACTGCTATGCAAAGTATTCCCATTCTCATCTGACGAAAAAACGTGCACGAACGGTACTTATTAGTGGAAAGTGTTGATCTTCTTGCTTGGTCTCAACGGACGTCGACTGCGTTCACGATGAATTGCGACGATATCTCTGAGGCACGTGTATTTTGAAAAAGAAAGGCGATGAAGCATTCTTTTTCACAATCACTCTGAAATCAGAGAGGTTGTTTGAGAAGGTTTCGTAGCCTTCTCTTTTATCCCTTTCTCGACCACCAAATGGGTATATAATAAACGCGATGCACTGTCATATGGAGCATATCAATACCTACGTAGACCTCCGAACCTTGCGTCCTTGGACGATACGAACTCAAGTTTACAGCGAAACCTAGTTTTTAAAGAATGGGTGGTCGCATGAACGAAGCAAGCGTATCTTGGTGTTCCCCAACGCTGGTCGTAATCGCCTTGTATCTCAACGAAGTCAAAATGTCCTGCCCTTCTTGGACCCGCTGCCCCCCACCCCAGTGCTCCAATCTAGCTTGACATGCGAGCGAGCCAAGTTTTGGGAAATAAATTAACTCATGCAAAGTGCAGTCGTGCAGTCTTCTGCACCGACAGGGAAACCGTGCTTCTGTATTACGGATCCATGTGGGTGTGAGCTGGGCCTGCCGACGTCTATTGAGTTTTACGTTAACGCTCAGACACTGCCTTTGATCCCTGGTCCGTGACGCTAATTGCCGCCTCGACACGTGGTTTCCCATGTTGACCTACCGCAACTCGACCATTTCTCCCAGCTTGAGCGATTGAATGTGTCGGATTTGGTCGCGGTGGTGTGTAGCTCGCGGTATCTTTGTCCAAACTCGTGGAGCTACAATGGCACGCATATCTAGGCCAAGCTATCGAATGTGTTGCGTTGCATAAAAGGGCGTTTGATTCAATGTCAACACGTCATTTCATCGGTCGTTTACACGACCTCGCCAGCCCTACACTCGTTTCGCAAAGCTCTTGTCTCCCTAGCTGCCCTGTCCCAATGGCGTGACGTGCGAGTTGTCTCACACCGCAGAGGGCTGGCAGTGTGCTTTCTTGAGTTTGACTCAAACCAACCTCCCACCCACAATGCTGACGAGTATGCTCATGCGTTGGAGCTGCGATTTCCAGCCTGAGGCCTGCTTCTGACGTTCAGAAATATTTGAGCATGTCATGCAAGACAATTGTCCGAGAATTGGATTTGCATGTGCAAAACACAGGGGTAAGACATTTTTTGGCCCAGATCTATCAAACTGTGGGTGCGTCGACGCCTACACAAGTCATGCACATTTGCGTTTGTATATATTCTCTATCAGTAGTGGGACACGGGCTCGCTGTTAAAAGTTGTAAATCCCCGCTTCGTGGCTAACGGAGACAGCCAGTCGCTTTCTTCGTCGGAATCGATGGCATTGCCGAGCAGGTTGATTTCTTCTAAAAGAAGTGGGCGCTGTGTATTGACATTGAGAAGCGCGACGGCGCCGTCCGTTTCAATGGCATTGCCCGTGAGATTCAAGGTTCGAATACTGGAATTGGCTGCCACCGCTTGGGCGATCCAAATGGCGCCTTCATTCGCAATAGTATTGTGACCCAAATCCACGGCTTCCACCTTGGACCGTTGCAAGAACGGAGCCAATCGAAGCCAATACGAATCCCCGAGTCTGCATCGTCTCAGGCTCAGGGATTTGACGTTGGAGTGCGCCAAGCCGCGAAACAGGGCGTCAAAGGCGTCTAAATACACATCGTCCGAACCACCTGCTCGCTTGATTTCGAGGGTCAACTCTCTTAAGTAGGACTGAGGCAGGGCTTGGGCTAGCCCACGAAGACTCGACGGGGACACAAAACAGTCGGTCAGTGACAGCGTTCGAACGCCAAATGGCGCAGTCAAATGGATCCCAGGCAATTTACAACTTCGAAATACGATCGTCTCCATGGTAGAGCACCCAAACAATGCAGTGTAAAAGGCGCCGCGAATGGCTTTGTCCACGGTCGCGTCCCAATTCCAATGGCAAAAGCGCAACGCCTCGACGTTTGTGGCTTCAAGCCATTGCATGGCTAGGCCAAGTACAGCCGTCGTGACTGTTGGCGGGGCATTGGAACCGGATAAATTAAGCTCCACAATCTTGGTTGACGTTGCCGCCAGTGTCAAAATGGCTTCCAAGTTCAAACTTCCCTTCAACTCCAAACGCGTTAGACCTGTACAACGGGGTAAGACGGCGTAGAATGCCTCTGCAATGTCTCCGTGGTCTGTCGGGGATAAAAACAGCGTCAAATGCACGAGAGGCAAATTGGTCCATTTGGCAAACCACGCGGTGGGCGCGTTGCGAATCAACGGCGAGAGCAGACTGGTGGACCAGATGATGGCGGTCGGCGGATGGACATGGCGGCAGAGCCACTCGAGGGCGCGAACCCACGTCACTTCAACATAGAGGATGTGCTGGATCGCCGCTTCCAAGTGCCGCCGGCATGCTGCGTCCTCCAAGATGTACTTTGTCAGACGCAGGGTCGGCCACACGTGCTTGGGTTTTTGAAGGCGTCCAAGCTGCCACAGAGGCTCCAATGGACCGCGCGCGTCAGCGGTACCGAGTGCATCAAGAAATGTAAAGAGTGTCTCGGCGTCCCCAACATAGGAAGTGACCTTGACGAGCAGTTCCAGCGGCAGCACATGCGCCTCGGATAGGCGAGGTTTCTTTCTCAGCATTTGCTTTTGTCGAATGTCCGGATAAAACTACCGGTCGGCAAACATATATTCCGAAAAAAATATTTGACCTGGAGATATATTCATGAGAATGAAAAGGAAATAAACCTGAGCAGTTTTAAGTCTACATTTCAGACGTGCCTTGGATTTGTTCTGTGGATGCCAGGCCAACAGGCCTTTTGCATGTCGATCTAGCCATAATGTCAAATTGTTCCCCACTCATGGAATCTGCCTGCCTACCGTAGAACACAATATAGAGTTACCACGAAGAGACCACTTCTTTCTGTTTTTTGATTGGCTGAAGAAACGATATTTTGCATCAAAAACAGTGAAATTTTGTATCAAATGTAGTTTATGTGGATATTTGTATGGTGAGAGATTCCACATGGTGGGCTATTTTGATCGCTATGAGATCCACAGTCTTCAGAAACCAACAAATACGTGGAAATCTGTGGAGCCAAAACGGCGAAAACGTGAAAGTGACATATATTGAATGAAGGGGTCTTCAAGACAACCAAGAGGCTTCCTAAATAGTGTTCTTCTCAATCCAATAGTTATGAAGCAATGAAGCAGTAGGGCGATAGATGTCACAATTGCAAAATGACACCCAGAGAATAACAAACATTCCGGGAGCCTCTCCTCCATTGCTCAACTTGAGATACTATCTGCTTCTCACTGAATATGGACAAATACTAGAATGATATTTGTGTTACGACAAACTTGTAACCGTAACGCCAATGGGCTAAATTCAATTTTGTATGGCTCGTATCACTGGATAGAACACAGTGGTCAATGGTCAAGAATGCTTAGAGCGCGAGTTTGCGCAATTCAGTTTGAATCGTAAAGGTCCACTGCACAGCCGTGGGACGCTCATCTGGGTTTTGAGCCAAACACTACACGGCAATCACATGCACGAAGCCAGAGTGGCATTTGGTCGGCAAAGGTCGGGCGAAGCTCGCCCGGCTCCACTTTGCTTGAAATGCCCCATTTCAGTCACGAGCTGACCGGTGAGAGGGTTCTTGATCGTAGTAGGGGATTTGGTGCGAGTCAAATTCGGACAGAACAATGCCTGCGACCGAGAAGCGAGGTCACAACTTCAGCGACGGCCAATTTTACCAAACGAGTATAGTCTCGACAGTGTAATGATTTTAATGGATGACATCCGACTCATGAGCTTGATCTCATCCACAAATGATTACAGTTGCTTAATGCTACTTTGTCCATATAGGCAAATGATGTATTGATGTGTTTCTATCCGATCAAGTCCAACGAGTAAGGCCAACGAAATCTTTTCACATGTCAACTTCCACATGTCCACGTCAAGGACCATATTGTCTTTTCGACCGTGGACTTTGAAGGTGATTAGTGAGTCGACTCGTCAATCAACTGTGTTGTGATTGGTCGGGCGATTCGATTGGTGCAGAGACTCAACTTTCCCACTGAAAGGAGACAATCTGAAAACAAAAGAGCCTTGGGTGTTAGGATGCATCAGGGCGAAATGAAAAGTCAACTATTTCTGGGGTATTTGTAGCATTGGTGCATGGATAGCCTCCCCCGAATTGGACACTTGCTGTGTTGTGCTGCTTAAGCATTTCGTTTTGAATTTCCGAATTTCCAGCCACTCGGCCGCCAAACTCTCAATCGACCGACTCGAAGAACGCTTCAACAACACCGTCAAAGCGGTCGTCCACCGTCACCAACGCCATCAACCCGCGCTTGGGCGGTACAATCATGAGTCGCAGCACCACACTCGTTCGTGCATTCATAAAGGGCATCGTGTGCGTCGAATCCGCGTTGGGGATCGTCACAGAACCAGTGATCCCACATTGGTCATTTGGGGAAGAATGTACAGTGGGGCGAGAAACAATGTATGAGGTGTCCCGATACTTGCGCAAGCAACCGCGCGACATATATTATTGTCAATCCGAATCGAAATTGGACCAATCGAATCGACTTGCCGAATCGATTTCCCAATCGTCTAACCAATCAAATAACAGGAAGGACATGAGCTGTCCAATGGGAGAATGGGAAAATGTCCACCCTTTTACAGCTGAAGGTCGAGCACGCGAAATCAACGCTCAGGCGACTGGCGGGTCGACTGGCAGGTCGATTCATCAATCGACTTGAAACTCCAAATTTGATTGGAAAACAAAATATCATCATGGCAATTCTCACAGTAAATAGCATGCGTGATGGCTTCTGTGCAAACAATTTAGATGATGCCATCCTGATTCAATAGGTTGACCAACCACGAGTGAGCGGGAGGTGGACTCCGTAGCCCCACAAACTCGAGTGCCGGATTTGTTCGTACGAGCATTCGGCAACGATCGACGCAATGGCAGCGGAAAGCTTGTCCATGTCTTTGTTGCGGACAAAGATCGAGCCGACTAACTGGCCGTCGATTTCTTCTTTCCAAAATGGCACGAGCTCGGCGAGAGGGTGGCGGTGGGTCGGGTTGGGCGCGAGGTACTTTTCAAACAATGCCGTGTGGTAGGGTACCACACCGTCGAACACCAACGGCTCGCCACGGCAAATCTTGTCCATCCATTCCTTCCAGAGTACAAGGTCCATCTTGGAGGACGTTGCGGGGGCCGTCGACTGCCACGGATACCGCCCCGTGGAAATGTAAAAGAGACACAACCCCACATGCCATAGATCGAACATCCATGCTTGCTGGTGTGGCGACCGAAGGTGGGGGTGGTGGAACTCTGGTGATTTGATCATGTCGTCGATGACGCCGTGGGCGAACGATTCTTCGTCGGTCGCGGTTTGACGTGCTTCGAGTTGGAGATGAATTTGTCGGGGGCGGCGTTCATGAGGAGGATCGCTGGTTTGAGTATCCATGTGCATAGCCAGTGTTGTGGAGAAATTCAAGAGCCATCACAATACTCGGAGCATGAGCGCGTCGGGTAGGTTTCTGTGCGAGGTGGAGTCGTCTTGTCAAATTCGAGAATGAGGTTGGCGCAAAATGTGTGCATCCTTGCTTCTCTAGGATGCTTGACCATGTGCCGTGTCCTGCTTTTGCATTGAACTGTTCTGGGGCATCGCTTCAACCATCCATGTTGATGTTCAATATACACTCCTGGGGTACGTCTTCGATGGAGCGCTGTCAACCTATTCTGCTGTGTAGAAAACGAGCATATTCAATTTGTTTTCAAAACAGCCTACGGTGCTGAAAATATAGCAATGTCGGTATCGGGTGTATGCATATTTTCTGGGCCACCAATCGTTTTAAACCACCACAAAACTTGCATCAGAGAGATTAGAAGCAACTTAAAGGACATGCTGTCTGTCTGGAATGCAACGCTGACCAAGACAACCTTGTGGGCACCCACGTAGCTGTTTGTGACTTCAATTCACATAGGCTCTTGACTGGATACACGGGGCATTTCGTCGCAAATACGTGGCCATGGCTTCCCGATCGCCCAAGACTGACGCTGGGAAATGCAGTGCTGAACTTCTTTCTTGTGCGGTAAATGTAAAAATGCACTGGCTTGGTGTTCTCGCTCCATCAAGACATATTCAACGCATCACATCTCTTGAGAGATATCTCGTTCATGCTCAAGTCTGCAATGCGTCAAACTGCATCTCGCGTGACAAGCTTGGCGCGCGTGAACCTCATGTATCTTGAAATCTATCCCAACGGACACGAATGTCCCCATGCTATGGTAGATCAATCGTTCTCTCTACTTTCATAAGCATGCCACCACACTCATGGGAACATATTCCCGTCAATAAAGAGTTATGTCAACGATGAAAATATTGACCCAAAAAACATTGCACAATATGATATGTCGTTTCTTGTAAGTGTGTCTTCCCGTTTAAATTAATGTGCGACACTGAGACCAAAATCATCTTGTAAGTTAGGAAGCTTACTGACGGTGGTGACAAGAGCATCCATCATGAATGGTTCAAACAGAAATGAAGCGTCGACGATTGAGGTTGAAGAATTTTCGCACGGAAAGTGTTGCATCGTGGCGAACTAGATTTTCCCAAATAATAGACGCACAACTGCCAGAGTTGCCAAGGTTGCCCTTGTAGGAATCACTCATTGCCATGGTACACTTCATTCAATATAAAATAGTATTATTTTGTAATTAATATGTAATTCAAACATTGGAGTAATATGGCTGCAGTGGCGCAGCGGTCTTGGTGCCATGACTCGTACGTTGTATAAAAATCTCTCGAAGAGTATTCTTTTTCACTTTGCGATCCAGTATGTTAAATAGGCATTGACCGATCAGTTGGCTCAAATTCATTCGGCGATGACGTTTTCGGATCGTCAAAAGGAGTATTTACAACCACTGTGCGTCTTTCGTCATTCCCATTTGCAGAGGAAACTTCAATTCTTGCATAAACGACAGGATGCACCTACAGTCACGACTTTTTTGGGGCAATTGTGGAATACGGGCAAAGCAAGCGGCTTGGGTGCCATTGTTTCACATTTCAGTGCCGGCGACCCATTGTACCTCTTTTTGATCGACGAGGAAACGGGCAGAGTTGTTGTTCCAAGTGCTGACGACACCGTTTATCCCATTGAATTTTCAACCTGCGACGACCATTCATTTTTGTTGATGAATCTGCCATTCATTCAAAGCACGTTCAAGAGTCTCAAGAATGCTGCAATGGTCGGAGGTTGGCTCCAGTGCCTCCATGTATTGCCCTTTTCAACATCAACTAACGACAAGCAGCCAGAAGAAGCCAACGATGATTGGATTACAGAAGTCGAGCGTGCCATCATCGATCTGTCCGAGCCTGCTGCATCGTTCGAAGTTTTGCAGGAGGTATTGGATGAGCCAATGGCGTTTGTGCGAGGTGCGGCGCTGCGAGAGCTCAAGATTTGGTTAAAAAAGCACGACCCAACGAACTCATTCGCGGGGCTAAAGTGTGTAATTAGTAATCAATGGCGCATGGTGTGGACAGCTGATGCTGGAATACTCGCCGCGGAGGCAGAGTCGGAAAGTCAAGTGCAGCAAACGCTTGAACGTATGAGGGAGAAGTTCAAACACAAGGAGCCGTAAGCAGCTCCAGAAATAATGCCGTGTTTGCATTTTGCGATATTTCTCATCGATATCTCTAGTGATTTCATAATCTCATGTGACAGTTTTGTATCCATGTACCAATTCGCTATGGCAAAGTACTGACGTTGCATCCATCCCGATACGACAAAGGTACCTTTTTCTTGGGTTTTCTTCCGTTTTGTTTTTTTTTACTTTCTCGTCCACAGTAGGAATTGTATTTCTCCTTTTCGTCGGCTGCCTCGAGGTTGTGGAACATTTCTAGAATAATTCATTCTGAGCCTAGAATTGTGGCGACACTTCAACTCCTGGAGGTAAAATACCCGAACTGACTTTGGCCCCTAGTGGCTGGTTAACGCGGACCGCAGGGACAAAGTCAACCAATTTCAACTGGTTTTGAACACGCAACACATTCAGTTTCTTCAAATCTCCATGGACAAGGCCTGGTTCGTGCAATACTTGGATTCCAACAAGGACTTCGCTTAAAAGACTCTTGGTTTTGTTCTTATCCGGGCGTTCTTTCAGGAAAATATCCTCCAAACTTCGATCGGCCGCAGGTATAACCAAAACATGTCGAAAATTGGCCATCGAAATGTCTCCATTGATTTTCAATGTTGGCAAATGGGCCTGAAATAGAGTTTGTTCTGCGGAGGGTAAGTGGTGGAGCACAACAGCAGACTGCAATTGTTTCCTTGTCTTGATTTCTCGGTCATACTCGTTTGAATTCCTCATGAATTTCATCGCGACTTTGAGCCTGCCACCAAAATGCTGGCGGCAGAAGTTCAAATATTCTCCTTCCGACAACGATGAATTGTTATCCTTGTCCCATAGACGAAATTCAGCTTGCCATTTTTCTTTCTCGCGTTTCTAAGAGGACGACTCGTGAGCTCCTAATGGTATTGATACTGCTCACCTGACTCCCTATATTTTTCGAATCGCGTCCAATAATAGCATTGCATTTTATAAAGCCTGTTTCGTCCATATCTCCATTTGGATTTTTAAATTCGTGAAATTGTTGGGCACAAATGCCATGGTCGTACGCCATCACAACCACTGCTGTGTTGCTCACGTGTACAGGTGGGCCGTCGAATATTTCATATCGACCACAGTAAAAAAGCAGGTCGTTCAAATACTGTCGTGTGGTTCCGTCGGTGATTTGAATGAATTGGCGACCATGCTTGTCTTTGCCAAAAGCTAAATCTCGAAGTAATTCTTGGCTGCACGATCCAAACTTCTAATCCTTCAATATAGACTCGAGGCTACTCAGACGGACATTTACATCCACTGGATGGGTCACATCCATGAACGATGCCAAGGTCTTGACGCTGTACCAAACAATTGTTCTGAACTTTGACTCAGAAGTCCATAAAAAGTAATTTCATGGCCGACTCGTGCACTAAGTATTGTGCGCAACATTCGACAAAAGGCTTCCCATCCTAATATGTTGTGTAACTTACGCAGTGTCAATTTCACACTCGCATCGTTGGTAATGTGAGAACTCTCATGGTACTCTAAAATTGTAGCCAATTCGGCGTACTTCTTGAGACGATTAGAATACTCAATATACTAATATAAAACGTCAAATTCGTCTGATGCAGATGTTGTGTCATGTTGCCACTCACCCTATCCACCACAATATCGTAGCGGTGTGAAAGAAGGCGGACTACCTCGACGACTGGTCATTTTTAATGGCAAACATCAATGCGGTCAATCCATCCTAATCGTGACGAGACGTTATAAGCACATGGTGATGCAGACAGGAAAATCTCTCTTGAATTACTTGGCCAATCATTATGGAATTGACAAGAATACAGAAGAGAGCAACATCTATAAATACAATACATCCAAGATACTCAAACTTACGTTATTCACGAAGTTGATGTCGGCGCCGCCGTGGTCCACCAAAAGACGTTCAACTTCCACATGGCCATTCATACATGCATACATAAGGGCTGACATGTCGTGCTATTTTCGACAACACGTTAGAGAATATACGTAAACGACAAATCATCGGGGTAATCACTCTTAAACCCATCGGCCCATCAAAGTTGAATTCGACAGTACGTTTGCGAGAGCCGGACCAATGAACATGACACGTCTAATATATTGTAACGTACATATTCATCCACAAAGTTGATGTCGACGCCACCGTGGTCCAAAAGCAGTCGCACTACTTCCACAAAGCCTTTCCCACTTGCACACAAAAGGGCTGACATGCCAAGCTAATCGAGATAACACGTTTGAGGACAAACACACACGACAAATCATTGGCCAACACTCTCGAACAAATCCACTCATCAAACTGGAATACGACGTAAATATGCACGTTTCATCAACGCTGAAGGCCAACACACCGAACATGATCGACCGGGAAGTTCGATGCGACAAGAATGATTGAAAATCATTCGCGGGTATTAAAACATTGCACACTGCATATCAGAGTTATTCAACTTGCACGCGTTGGATCAAATTGTTGTTGTACGTGACGACGTCAAGCACGCTTTCAAAGCACACGCTGCTGCCAATCCATGTTGTTTGATGCTGGCCTTGGACGTCCCAAATCTTCCACGGCAAACCAGCCTTGAGTCCTTCGGGCGTAAAGCGCGGAAAGTAGTTGAAGGGCCGCGTGGTGTGTAGCCTAGTATCGGTCAAACCAGCCCGCTTTAAATCCGCCCGGAGCAAGGATTTCGAGCTCTGCTGGTTTACTTGTCGAAGTGGCCAGTCGTAGTACTGATATGCGACACGGTGTTGAGTGCCACACGTAAGAGTGCCCCAGCTTGCGAACGAGCCATTGTACGTCATCATGAGCTTGGAGTTGCGTAGCGTGCTCACTCGACCCCCTTGGATCATCCGGTAATGCCATACAACACAAGCAGCTTCGGCAGGGGATGGCTTCGATTCAAACAGCGTCGTGATAAACGTCGACGCCGTATAACTGGTCGTAAATAGCGCCTTTTCGTCTACCGTCAAATCGTCGATCACCTTCGCGTACAGGCTCAAATCGACCGCCATGACAACGTGGTCGCATTCGATCGTGATCACTTTCTTGTCGTGGGTGTACGTCACGCCGGGCTTGGCTCCCGACAAAAGCCCTCTCGACACACGGGTGACGTTGGCGCCAAGAATCGTCTTGATCGAAT
Source organism: Aphanomyces stellatus (assembly GCA_009835185.1). Lineage (NCBI taxonomy): Eukaryota > Oomycota > Saprolegniomycetes > Saprolegniales > Verrucalvaceae > Aphanomyces > Aphanomyces stellatus. The sequence goes on from VJMH01000822.1 coordinate 27,113, forward strand.
TGCCATGAGAAGCGGCAATCTTTTGCCAGATTCGCTGGAAGCCTTGTTCGAAAATATACGCCGTGGGCTTGCCCAACAATTTGGCTTGCAAGATCTTGGCAATCGCATCGGGGTGCGACCACCATAGAAAGTAAAAGGCGGGGATGGTTTCCAGGATACCGTACCCTTGAGTTTGTTGGCTAAAGCGAAGCATGCCAGCGAGGGCCGTGAGGTTATTGGCTTGGAGAAATTTTATCGCCGTCATGTCAATCAAACGCCAATCTTTGGGCGGTGGGGGCATGCCGTACGCGTAAGCGCCAAAGATGCTGCGGTGGAGGGCAAAGTACCGCCGGGCTTGGTCCATGACGAGAGCTTGAAGCTGGGCAGCGGTGGCATTGACTTTGATTTCAGGCGATGCAGTCATGAGCAGGGTTCGCAGCGCGTAGTGGGGGTAATCCAAATGCGTCGACGGATCGTTGTCGCTCGCTCCAACACCTTCGCCCAAGAAATTCATATAGTCGGGCGATTGCAGTGCACTTGGAATCTTCAAATTAGTCGGATCGTACTCGCTGGCCAAGTCGAAAATAGGCGTGTACGTCTCGAGCGCAAAAATAGTGCCCATTTCTTGAGCGGTGTTTTGGTCGTCCACCAACGTGAGGGATTTGCCACCAATCGAATTGCTGGCTTCGAGAATCGTGATGTTTCGCAGGCCTTTTTTGGCCAGGAGAGACGCGTAGTGGACACCAGCAGCTCCCCCGCCAATAACAACCACTCGATCCGAGGTTTTGAGCTGGATGGCAGCCGACGCCACCGTGAGAAGAGCAATGAGGACGACCCAAGTCATTTTGGAAAATGAGAGATTGACAAGTGTTAACGTGAACACCACACTATTCGAATATGATAGACACCCTGGCCACCATTTGGTTTTACTTCGAACTTCGAAGTAGTTTTCTTATCCATCGTATGTCGTGCATAAGAAAGGCCACGCCTGGGCTCGTCTTCTAAGAGAGACTAGTTTGATCAAATGACCGTGTTACTCTGTCAAGCGGTGGCTTGGACGTCACAGGATGAATGAGACTTTCAAACAATTGTAATCTGGAAATACCACCCACTCAGAGACTGACCTAGTATAGTAAATAATACCACTTCGAAGTAATATACTACGTAGTCACGAAGAAAGACCGAAACTCAATTTGTTGTTGTATCATTACTAATAACCCAACCCCACTCCAAACAACCCCACCCCAAACAACTCCAACACCCCCACGCCCATCTCTACCCCCCAACGGTGTTGTACTTTATCGTTTAACGGTCACGGAGAAGTCGTTTGATTCCCCAAACATAGGTTTCACAGGTAACGAAAGTATTCGTTTTGTAGGAGTCTATACCCTAAACATGAGTTAACGTTGTTTCACCAACACTCGCCCGAGTGTTCATTCAGTCACGACTTTGGACGGGGCTGGAACAATACGTATAATTTTATGCAACTTCAATTGCCAAACAGGGTCGGGCAAGAGCACGCAAATCCCCCAGTACCTCAAGTGAAAGTGATCTCGCAATGTGTGTGAATCCATTCACCATGTTAGAATTGAATTATGGAAAATTAAGGAGGGCCCTTCACAAAATGATGTGGCGTTCTTCCTTGGTCGAGGGAATACGACGACGGTAGTTGTTGAGTGCCACCGCCGCCAACGCCAAACCAGCGCCTGTCATCGTGGATAGAAAGACCAAGAGGGTGTTGTTTGGTGCGTCGGCATTAGTTGCAACAGCCAAATTCAACGCCAAGACTGGAGCAGGAGAACACGCTGGGTTCGACGGAGTAGCACCCAAGGCCGTTTTGACGACGTTGCACCAATGATTGGGGGAATAATTTCCACTTCCATCGCAGTAGCCGGTGAAGCCCCAAGACGCTTTGCACTGACACCCACAAACCAATGGCTGTTTGGGCTCGGTGTTTGACGCGACCAGAGCAGCGTCATTGGCTCCCCAGGCGCAGTCATGGCCATTATCCGACCAGCATTCGACGTTACCGTCACCAGCAATCTTCATTGGAGAAGTCAAGCCATTCACACCGTGTACTTATCTTTAGTTTTGTTAGGATGACAACTCAGCCCTCATGCTTGCAAGTGACAAAGGCCATGTGGAAATAGCGCATCAACTTTTGGACCATGGAGGCGTCGATATCAACCTCATGGATAAAGCGGTACGTTGGTTGGGTGTATCACTTTGAGAGTGTATGATGGGTTGTCGTCTAACGTGGTGTTGTTGCGATTAGGATGGCAATTCAGCTCTTATGTATGCAATTGCGAATGGTCATGTGGAAGTCGGGCGTCTGCTTTTGGACCACGGCGGGATTGACATCAACCACCTCGTGAATAACGTACGTTGCTTTGACATGTCATGTTTGTTGAATTGGCACAAATTTCTATCGAATTCAAATTTGATGGGCGGATGTGTTTGAGAGAACATTGACTGATGAATTATCCATGCGTTGATCGTCTAACGTATTGTTGCGATTAGAATTGCAAATCACCTCTTGCGCTTGCAAGCCAGGTAGGACACGTGGAAGTCGTGCGTCTGCTACTGGGCCACGACGGAGTCGACAACAATCTCGTAAATAAGTACGTTGGAATATTATTTTGGACGTGTCATATTCGTTGGTCTGGCTCTATCAAAGTGTGAATGGCTTTACGTCCCCAATGAAGATTGCCATCGATGGCAACATCGAATGCTGGTCTGATAATGGCCACGACTGCGCGTGGGGAGCCAATTGCGCTGCTCTGGTCGCGTCAAACACCGAGCCCAAACAGCCATTGGTTTGTGGGTGTCAGTGCAAAGCGTCTTGGGGCTTCACCGGCTATTACGATGCTAATGGAAACTACGCTCCCAACCATTGGTGCAATCTCGTCAAGATTGCCTTGGGTGCGAATCCGCCCAATCCGGCCTGCACTATTGCCCCTTCAACGATTGCCCCAACCCCAGCTCCAACCACCACGACACCCGCTCCCTAGTGGACTTGGCATGAGGTGCATGCGCCTGACTTCAACGCTGTCTTTTCGCATGGGCTCCTACATTCTCGCATGAGTTTCCACATCCTGGCTTTCTGTTTTGCGACCATTTAAGCTTCTGCACTCTTCTCAAACGGGGAAATGACGAAGACCCTTAAGTCCCTCTTCCGGACTTCATTCGATTTGACCAATCAAATCTTCCCAAGCGAACTTAAATAGAGATACTGTTGCAAATCCATTCGTGCTGCTGCCAATTCCACTCCCACAAATGACACGTGTTGGGTAGTAGTTTTCATCGATGATGCATATGGTGGTCGTTGCCATTGTCTTTACTGATACGAGCAACCAAACATATTTGTCCACTTCACCAATGGAATGCACCCAACAAAATACCTGAGCATTGACGAGATCAGGATGTCCTGCGAAAGCATAGACATACGATTTCTCCGGCTTTTGTGCGACGTTGTTCACAAGTCCCTTAAACTGGACGTCCAATTCCACTTTAGGGCTTATCAAACGCAGACGCAACTTTGACATTTAGGGCTGGTCTGGATGCCACTTCCATTTTTAGTACAATCTTGTTAGGACATTTTCACTCATTTTTCCCAATATTCCAAATTCCATAAAAAATTGAGGTCTGGGCTCCATATAATTTACTCCGGAGTATGTCATTTTGGACCATAAAATGGCACATATTTTGTAACACAATATACGCCATTTTGTTGAAAATGTCATGAATCAAATAATCCGTCGATTTTGTGCCAAAATATGCATTTGGCTTGCTGTGGCAATGACACTTGTGTCCTTGTTTTGTGTTTCGTACGTCGTCATCGTTGAGTCGAACACATGCTGAACATTTGGTAAGTTGGCGACTCTTCCGATCTGTTGTGCACCGCGAGTTCACGGCCCTCGCCCGCAGATCAGATCGATTACTTTTGACCAGAATATTTATCGGAATAGCATTGGTGCGGTTCGACTTGCAATGCCTCTCAATGAAAGGCGTTTGTCAGAAAATACGGCGAGCAACTGAAATGAAAAAGGTTCGAATCCCATGATATTCATATCGAACTTTAGTACATACTACAAAAATGTCTACTTTTTTCAAGTTCACCATACAAGTAGTATACATACTAACTAGTACATACTAGTCGTACGTGGAGGTTGTCCGGATGTGGTCTTCGGGTGCCGACCCAAATGAAAAAAGTCCTCGATGGATACAGTGCTTGCTTCCGGGGAGCTTTTCTCTCTCATCGTTCGTTTAGAGATGGAGTTCCTTAAGACGAGGCCCCATTTCTCTCTCTCCGGTCCTTGTCTGCTTTCTCAATGTCTGAGTCGCATGTGAAATGCACTGTAGACCAAGTGGCGATGTTCCATGTATTGACATGGAACATCGCCACTTGGTCTACAGTGCCTACACTGGCCACATGGCCCTCCTTCGCTTCATGACGAGCCATTTCTCGCCAAAACGCTTTCGACTTTTGGTCCAAGTCAACTTTTTACTACTGGTGACTCCCTCCAAGCAGTCGAATTCCTCGCTGACCATGGTTTTCAACGGGACCTCTCGATTGTGTTGAAGTATGCTGTTCAGCATAGCTCCTTGGCGTTCATTCAAGTGATGTACCCTCGTTTGGCTCCCACGAGTCTGTGAGTGGTGTCCTGTCTGCAGCGGGCAATGGCGGCAGTCGAGACTTCAAGGCCTATTTTATCGCTCGATGTACTCCAGATACTTTGTACTCTGCCTTGAGTAGTGCCATTGACTATTGTAAGGTTCTACTTGTACAGGACATGTACGCTGCAGGGTGTCGAGTGCGAGGTGACCAAGAGCTTATAATAGCAGCAAAGCGTCAGCACAAGGACATCCTCAAAAATGCCACATCCGACCAAGTCTCCGATTTCGTCAGCGGTGGGCTATTCAATCCGGTAGCGAGGACTTGGTCTCATGGCTCTGGAACGAATTTGGCCCGGTGGACATATCCGAACAGCACTTGGATAAGGCGTCATGGAAGCAACTTGCAATGGTCGAATGTCTCATGGCACATCGATCAGCTTCGTGGGACAATTTGTATGCACTCCTGCTTGCACGATTTACATCGGTGAACGCTCTTGTGCTGCAGTGTGCGACCGAAGGCCACGTCAGAGACGCTGCAGTGGATCGTTTCTTTTCTACTAACCGACGATGGCACGAACGTAACGCAGGACAATACTATCTTTTACGACGCATTATACGAAGCTGCCTCTGCGGGTAAGGTAAACGTCGTCACTTGGCTCTTTGATATTGGGTTTGGGTCAACTTTGACTTTCGATATTATGGCAAATCCACTGTTGTCAGCCGTGACCAAGGGCCACAAAGAGGCAGTTGCGTTTCTAGTCACTCAAATCGTCGCGAAATTTTCGTCCAAGGCAGCGAAACTCGAAGCTGTGGCGTCATCTACGGTGGAAATGAATTCACATCTTGGTCTCATGGGTTGGTTGGATGCGATTGTAAAGATTGAGCCCATTTCATCGACGAAACTGCAACCCTGTTTGGAATTCGTACATGCAAGCGGCAGTGGGTTGTGGGCGTGTCGATGTCATCGACTGGCTCAACCAAACGCCATGTATTCCCACCAACACGAATGTCTTAATTCCAGCATCGTTTTGCCGACAACTTTTGATGAGCCGACGACTATAATTGCAGAAATACATGTTTGTAATTTAATACTACCGCTGTTCTGGAAAGTTGTGCGCATTTCACTTCTCCATGACCCCAAAAATTCATTTATGACCAAATTTTCTGCGTCACATCACGTTTGAAAGAGAATCGAAAATGCGAGGGCTGAGCCAAGCGCACGAAAACCACGTTGACATAATGAAATCGCTGACTTCTAAACTATAATTGAACATTAAGTCTATACTTTAGAAGTCAGGGACTTGACTGTGTGTCAAATTTTCGCACCTCACCCCACCTCGCGGGAGTGCAATCGCGCATGTGCAGACGATGCGCCAGCGACGTTGCGATGATGCGGTGGTGGAGACTGTGTCGGGTGATACGGCGCTGCGAATGATACGGCGGCAGCGGAAGTTGCGCCGGCTGCGGACGATGCGCCGGCGACGCTGTCGTGGGCGGGAGTGCGGTAGAGCGGAGGCGCCAGCGGAAGATTCGACGCCAGCGGAAGATGCGCAGCCGGTGTCATGTGTTGGATGGTACGGCGGCGGCGTAAAATGCGCCAGCGACTCTATGGGGGATGATGCTGCGGTGGGGTGGTGGGACGTGTGAAGAACATGGAAGCGCGGAGGAGGAGGATGCGGCGGCGACGCGGTGGATGTGCGGCCGTCCGCGGGGCGGATGTGGCGGCAGATGATGGTTTGGCGATTCAACGCCGGCGGTATCGCAGCGGCGGCGGAGGATGTGCGTTGTTGCGGCGGTGTTGTGGTGCTAGAGGTGATCGTATCATATATTTGACCAATCAGATCCTTTAATTGGCTGTATGAGCCAATCAAAGTGATTTGCACATAGTATTTCAGATAAAGTAGGTTTGTCAAATGCACACAGCTTCCAGAACAGAGGTAGTATGCTCATCCTTTTATACAATTCCAATATTTACAGACGAAATATAGTTTTCGGCAGACCGCATGAACGAAGAATTCGATCCTCGTCGACAACATTGATATCTACGTCAAAATGTGCTGCCAGAAGCATCGCGGCCACAAAAAGGGCAAGACGTGCCCATCATCTATACTTGCAAAAGTGCCAACTCAGTCGTAGCAGAGCTGTGGATACCCAGAGCGTGTCACTTCACAGAGGAGTTTCTATCGATGGAAGATGGGTGTTTCAGAAACACCATTGCGGCTCGATCTGACTCGGTTCGACAGCTCCATGCAGAAAAGATATTTTCAAAGTTGCAGTATCGCCGGCGGTGGATATTTTTCAAATTGACACGAGGGAGTGTCAATCTGTATATTGCCAAACAGGACCAATAATTCATCAATACGAATTGCTGTCTTGCCAGCGCGATCAACAGGAAGCCTGCAATATCGCATTGAGAGATCGAGTTGTTGTGTGCGTCACAGGAGGGACTGCTTCCTGGCTAGGCTCTCAGTCAGACTCGGGTCGTTTAGCACAGAAGTTTTCCGATTGTCCACCTCTGGCGACATTTGTTCATTGGATTTTTTGTCACTACATACTTAACTTGAGCGCATGTGTTCAATTCTATTCCTTGAAGCTTGTATGTTCGTTTTGGCCCGGTGCAGTGAAATGTCAAGAAAAATGAATACTCGATATACTCTATCGCAACATATCAGTTCCAACGAACTGATATGTTGGTACACATGTTGGTCCTAGGGCGGGGGGTTAATTGCTGTATATTCGATTAGAATTTGTCGAGACCGTTGGAGATGCTCTTTCGTCTTTTAGTTTTGGGACTTATTTCCGCATAAATGAACGCATTAGATGAACTTATTATCCGGTCGTTTTCTGTGATTCTTTTTTGTTTCTGCAAATCATGCCATTGTTGCCGCCGCCAGACGTCCTGAGCAAAGTCGCATCGTATACTCGAGACGCTACGACTCTCTTTGCTTTTCTCGATTCTCTGGGTTCTCCCTGGTCCCGTGGTGCCTTTGAACCTCTCTGGCAGCTTGGCTTGAGTCATCGTCGGTCCAAACTGTGGCCGACATTGGTGCTCACAGAGGATCTCATTGCAAACGAAACATCCCGTCGGTACGTGGAAGATGCAATTCCATACATTTCCCATGTGGAAGTTCATTGGTCTGAGAGTCTCGGCTGGCTCAGTCGCTACATTCGTCCCCCTACGACAATCTCGTGGAAGTCTCCTTTGCCACTATCATCCATCCGAAATTCGCCAGCAGAATGGTTTACCCGGTGGACGAAACTTCCACTGGTAGAGTTAGTTTTGCCTACCTCACACAACGCAGTTCGAACCGACTTTTATGCTGCTCTGCCTCACTGCGGACGCCTTGCGCGATTGAGATTGAACGGAATATTGGACTTGGCTCCCGTTTTCGCGCTGGCAACCACGTCCTCGAGCCTGGTTGAACTCGAATCCGTGGGTATCCTACCACCTCAAAGTGTCTCTGCTGCCACTGTGCAACTCGCTATCCAGTGGCTCGAAACCACCCCCGTCCGTGTTATATCGCTTTCGTTGTGGGTATTTTCCGACGATGTCAATGACATAGTTCGAGCGAGCTTTTACGCAGCCTTGTTTCGCTGTCCGACAATCGAAACCATCAAATTCAGGCACTGCTACCTCCGTGGGATCGAACTATCCGAGCCGATGGCCGTGCGTTCATTAACGCTTGTCGATCTCACAATTGCACTTCCGAGTCTCGTCAGTCTAGCTCAAGCTTTGCCCAACTCCGCCTTGGTCGAGCTTTACATGAGCGGCATAAATCAACTTCCCGACGAAGCGTATTTTGATGCCATGGAAGCTCTTTGCCACGGAGTCGCTTCATCCAAAATTAAAGCATTGACATTAGCGCAATGCCAATTGGTAGATTCTTGTTGGCCTCGGCTGGCACCGCATCTGCAAAATTCTACCCTTGAAAGCATCAACTTGCATAACAATGGAATCTCAAATGTCGGGGCGAAGTGTATTGCTCAAACAATTGCAGGCAATTCGACGATTCGAAAAGTCGATCTGTTCAACAATGCCATCACTGCGGATGGCGCTATGGCATTGATTGACTGCAATGAAGTCCGCATTGAATCCCTTCTTGAGCTCGATCTTTGTCACGATCTTTGTCAAAAAAAAATAATAATAATATCAACTCTGACGACGAAAAGGCACAGCTTGTTGATATGGCCACTAGACGTGGAATTGCAATTTTTTTCTCCTGAAAGCGTTTACGTCGAGCGTAAATTGAATAAATGTACAACTTTGATACATCGTCACAAATATGTGACGTCCATTCTTTGCTGCGTCTTTCTTTATTCTTCATTAGACCTCTTGACAAATGACTTGGAAACTGCATTGAGCATTTCCAATGAAATTCTCCTGCACAAAGTGAAGTGGCCAATAAATACACCGGCGAACGTTGGCGACGAGCACAGACACAAGCGCCAAACTAGTACCAATAATATAATGGTTGACGGCCAAGGAGTCGTTCAACCCCAACTAGAATATTGAGGCTTCTACATAATACATGGGTCCAGTCATCAATGCATCGTTCACACTAAAGAACGACACTTGTATAAAGGGTGTGGTGATGTGTGCTCGATACATCCCCCTCAAGAATTGTCAGGCAGGTTTGTAAAAGAGATGAAATGCCGTCATGATAAATTTGAATGAGGGTTTCAGAAACGGAATACCCTCAAACCCCATTCCGTTATATTACGTAGAATCAACCAAACATTGTTTTCCGTTTGCAGTTGAATGTTTTAACTGCCTAAAGAATAAAAGCTTGTTTTGTGCCGTCAACATCCTTGCCAAGGTTCCACGTCTCTCTCATAGACTTCCATGCTAAACAGAGCCAACAAAAAAGTTTGATCTGGTAGCATTGAAGACACATGCCAGTACAAATTTTACGACACCATAGATTGGTTCTCCCACAGATTTACGCTCCATTGCTATTGTCCCTATGTACGCGTCGAGCCGACTCGTCATCGCGTCGTTGCGATTTTGATACCAGACGCATCTAGCCCCACGGATAAAGTTGTTTGAAACACTATTCTTTCGCGGGGCTTTGCTGGATGTATTATCGAAACGACAACACAACAAACAACGTGGCAAAAGGTACATGAAAAGTTAACAGAGAAATATATTTGAGAAACATTTTGACTGAACCATCACGACTGCAAGAAGGTCTCTTTAAGATCGTCATTGCAGCCTCAGTGTTAATACACCGTTCGTTTTTGCTAGGGCCTTGAGTTCTGCTTTTTCGTTGTCTTCAAACTTGCCGTTCTCAATCAAAACTAGTTCCCGCAGTGGGATATTGCAACATGGGTTCGAATTTAAAAGCCATCGCACTCCTTGCCCCGAGATATTATTTCCTTCCAGATTGACCTTTTGAATGGCAGCGTTCTCACCAAGGGCTAGTGCAATGCACGCCCCACCGACATTCGAAATTGAATTATTTTTGAGCGATAGATTCTGGATGTTGGTGTGTCCGAGCAACACCCCATGCTGTTGCCACATATTGTCTCCAAGTGCACAATAGTCGAGAGCAAGATAAACTATGTTGGACTGTGCCACCGCCTGCAGCAACTGCGCAAACGCGTCTTCGTATGCATCGTTCAAGTTGTCGACAATGTGCAAGATGCTGGCAAGAGTCAAAGTTACCAACGACGAGTGGCGTACAACACAAGCAAGACTGGCAATACTTTGGGGCGACAAATACAAATCGCAAAGGGTCAATTCTTGCATGGCCAAAGGCTGCAGCGGATTCAGAGAGGTTACTAGGGGCAGGCAGGTACAACGGACCAGAGACAGTTCATCTAGCGTCGGGCTGTGAAACATGGCAGCGCAAAGCGCTTCGTATTCAGAAGCCTCCACCTCTTGCGCAATCAACCACGTATGGAATCGAAATCGTCGAACGGGCGTGGATTCCAGCCACTGCATTACGTCACGTACGACGGCATTCGTCAAGATAACATGCGAATAACACCTCATTTCGAGTTTGGTCACTCGAGTTGAGACAGCGGCAAAACTGAAAATGGCCGCGACGTTCAAATACCCAGACAACTCCAGTTGGGTCATTGTATTAATCAAGTTGGCAAGCCATGGATACAACGTTGCACCAATCGTGTAGTTTGGCGGGACTTGCAGTTTCAGCGATGTGATAGGCAGGTGGCTCCACTTGTCAAACCATTCGCAGTCAGGTATTGGGCCGCAGAATGAACCAGGCAGGAAAACGTTCCACTCCACTTTCGTTGGCAGACGCAGATGACTGATGAGCCAATCAATGTCATCAGCCCAGCATATTTGGATGGCCGAGTACATTGAAATCACTTCTTCCACATGCGCCATGGAGCTCTCCATCAGGCCATTTGACAATCGAAGCATGGGCCACAGAGTCATACGTTCGTGAACAAGACCAAGCTGCCACAGCGATTCGAGCGATCCGCCGCGGGCCTCTGGCGTGCCCAATGCTTCCAGGAATGAGAATAGTGTACCTGCATCACCAATGCAATGGGCGATTCGGACAAGAACGTCGGGCGGCACGAGGGGCATAGATTCGATTTCTTTGTTGCTGAGGGATTGTCGTCCGGATAAACCAATATTTTTCGGACATAAAGTCAGATCGATCGTCATTCTTGATGAAAGTTCAAGGAGCTCGAAATACATATTATACATATTCGGTGGCACATGTTCAGGAGAAATTGCATTTTAAGGACTATTATTTGTTGGATATGAAATATAAACAAATTGAATATGTCACGAACGCCGAGTGAAACACCTGTAAGAATCTTCAAAACATATTGGGATTCAAAAGGGTTTGATGATGGGCATATCCACGACAATTTTGACCTCCATGTGCGCGTCCAAGATATGCTTAAGTCGCCCATCGCACCAAGCCAGACTGGCGTTTCGTCGACAAGGTCCCCAATAACATTTTCAATACTGCCAATTCCGACATCGACTGTGATCTTTGTGTGACGAGTTTCATGCGCTGAGTCAAATTCACACAACACCATGGCTTCAACATTTCGATAAACATGATATCCAAATGCTTACCAAACGAGGCTACGCAGCAACTATGGATGGGGTCTTATGTCGTCCAACGGACGTAGTTACAGTGTGTAACTACGTAAACGAATATCGCCTATTGCTCGTAATCGTCCTAAATGTTAAAATCCATCAGCTTTGCGTGCCTTTGGTCGAATCCAACACAATTCTTATGCACCTGGGGAAGCGGTGGATCGATTGCAAGTGCATCAACTCATCGACAATGCTATGGATGAGCAAATATTTGTCTGACCAAGTAAATACATCGAGGTTCAGGTTGGCCAAATAGTGCCTTAACTTAAACCCGCCCGTCATCCTCGGCGTGGATATCCCTGGCAATGACCTGTCGACTCACATCCACTACGACCCTGCCAAGTGCTGCTCTGATTGCCAAAACGCGCCAGGCTGCAGAGAACACCACGGCAATTGCGTTTCTCGGATATGTCTCTGGTTGTCTCAATCAAGACACGCCACCCTCGCCACTGGACATGTCCATGGTTGCGTATGATTTGACTTATTTGGCATTGCATCGACCAACCAAGACAACGCTGGTAATTGATGTACACACTCGTACAACAGGTACAATTGCACGTGCTACTCGAAATCGAAATGGTAATTTTCAAGTTTCGTGGGTGCGATTTTAGGTTCTATCGTGACACCAAAAATGATTAACCAAAACCATACCTGCAACCATAGTGTATGCTCCCATATGCTAACGGTGCTCGGATCAATGAAAGTAAACGTTCTTCGATGAGAGAATAAGGGAAGGGGACGAGTATGTTTACTGTTGTGTTTACAAAAGTTAGTGTACCGAACACCAAGATGGAACTGAAAGGATTTCAGTTTCGTTGGTTGCCACGGACTCGAAAGGTTTTACATGTGCGTCCTCTATTTTGGCTCGGGGCCAGTATCCTTGTCACCACTGATACAATGGGGATGGAGACCAGGCGGGGCATCGACCAAGAGAGTGTCGCAGGGAAACCTGACACCGCCACCGTCGCTGGATTCCGTGACCAGGTGTTCTATCAAAGATGCAAATTATCTGCAAGAGAGTTAAGGCATGCTGCAAGGAGAAGCTGCATTGAATCTTTAGCGACACATGCTTGCTGGAAGATGCACCACAGAGTGGTTTACGGTGTTCAAGAAAAAGGCGGGATTGTGCGAACATTGGCGATGGCGCAAGGGAAAATTCAACCAGATTCTCCCCGCAAGAAACACAAGGTGATAGTCGACTCGAATGGTCGAGTGGTGGGACAGGAGGTCAATCAAATACCAACATTTTAGTTTCAAGAAAGTATCTTTGCTTCTTATCGATACACCCATGCGCATCAATTAAAAGTAAGAATTCACCAATCACTGGGGCTTTAAGCATCGAGTACGTATCTGATTTTGAACCACTTGTCCTCAAAAGCTTTTTGCATCAACTACGTTTTCCAAAGTACCTTCCAGCAATCAGAATGATCTGTTATGCCTTGCCAAATGCAGAGTTATGACATTCCACTCTAGGTGATTCGTGCTCATTGATTGTGTTCTAGTTTCTTTGATACACGTAAAACTTCATTTTCAGTTGAGATATCGAATTTTACAGAAAAATGTGTTCTCTCTCATCACACAGCAACTCCGAATAAATTTTGTCCAAATTTAAAATCTTGTCGTGATCCCATATTGTCAAAATGCAATCAAACTCAAAATGAATGTAAAATTTCTTCTTGCAACAAAGTATGATAAAGGTGCATGACACAGCGTCTCTTTTTCACATCCATATCCAAGCTTCACAGGGCGGTGATGTGTAAAGAACATCGAACACTGAAGGTTCAAGTACGATACAGTGCATAGATGGTAGATGAAATTTCTATATATTCGAACAGAACGCCTGAATGTTTGCGAGCCAATCACATTCGAGGCTTGATCACCACCGTACACAGTAAATCCACGGCCGTTTCCATGATGGATGATATCTGATGCTGTCGTGTGCTGTTCCTTGCACGATCGACTTGCTGTTCCTAAAGTAGACTCTGCACAAACTCCAAATCCGTTCCAGCGTCAAGCCAATTCATCATTTCCAAATTGGCTCGCTTCAGTCCATATGGTATCCTCCTCAACGATCCTCGCATCTTCCTTCCTTGTCATCTTGTCTGCAACCACGAGTGCGTCCACGTGGTCTTGTGTGAATGGCTTTACGTCCCCAATGAAAATTGCCATCGATGGCAACATCGAATGCTGGTCTGATAATGGCCACGACTGCGCGTGGGGAGCCAATTGCGCCGCGTTGGTCGCTTCCAATGCTGAGCCCAAGCAGCCATTGGCTTGCGGGTGCCAAACCAAAGCGTCGTGGGGCATCACTGGGTATTACGATGCTAATGGAAACTACGCTCCCAACCATTGGTGCAATCTCGTCAAGATTGCCTTGGGTGCGAATCCGCCCAATCCGGCCTGCACTATTGCCCCTTCAACGATTGCCCCAACCCCAGCTCCAACCACCACGACACCCGCTCCCTAGTGGACTTGTGTGAATGGCTTGGCCCCGCCCATTAAAATCGCAAGCGATGGCAACATCGAATGCTGGTCGGATAATGGACGCGATTGTGCTTGGGGTGGCAATTGCGCTGCTCTGGTCGCGTCAAACACCGAGCCCAAACAACCATTGGTTTGTGGGTGTCAGTGCAAAGCGTCTTGGGGCTTCACCGGCTACTACGATGGAAGTGGAAATTATTCCCCCAATCATTGGTGCAACGTCGTCAAAACGGCCTTGGGTGCTACTCCGTCGAACCCAGCGTGTTCTCCTGATCCAGTCTTGGCGTTGAATTTGGCTGTTGCAACTAATGCCGACGCACCAAACAACACCCTCTTGGTCTTTCTATCCATGATGACAGGCGCTGGTTTGGCGTTGGCGGCGGTGGCACTCAACAACTACCGTCGTCGTATTCCCTCGACCAAGGAAGAACGCCACATCATTTTGTGAAGGGCCCTCCTTAATTTTCCATAATTCAATTCTAACATGGTGAATCACACACATTGCGAGATCACTTTCACTTGAGGTACTGGGGGATTTGCGTGCTCTTGCCCGACCCTGTTTGGCTATTGAAGTTGCATAAAATTATACGTATTGTTTCAGCCCCGTCCAAAGTCGTGACTGAATGAACACTCGGGCGAGTGTTGGTGAAACAACGATAACTCATGTTTCTTCCCAAAGGGTATAAACTCCTATAAAACGAGTACTTTCGTCACCTGAGAGCGACAACAGTCTGAGCTCTTGCTTGGCGAGGAGCGAGCACCAGTTATTGTAATTCAGGGAGTTGATTATCTTTCATCTCGTCGAGATAGCAGTACGCGCTTGAGCCGTACCGTTCCAAGGCATGGCTCAGGAAAAACTTCGAAGTAACCTTTAACCTATAAAACGTTGATATTTATATCATAGTTTAAGAGAGTAACAGCCAAGAATGCGATGAATATCATATTATATGTTTAAAGACATATATTTACTGCATTCTTGGCTGTTACTTTTCGGTTCAATCTTTCAGTTGGACACGGCCCCGACGAATTGCAAAGTGCAACGGAGTACTCCTGGAGTGTTTCGTCGAGGCCAAATATATATACTTCACGTTGGAATGAATAATCATGATTTGACCGGCAAGTATTAAAAGAAACACCTCCAGTCAGATGGTTAAAACATCGAGCCACAAATAGTCTCGGATTGGATTGTGTCGTTTTGGAGGAAGTGTGCCGAGAGGTGTTATGCGACTAGCAGTTCGGCTTGATTGGATGACGTTGTCGCCAAAGTCAAAATCGCGGCCGAAACTTAATTTCAATCGCACAAAATTTCTGAAGGGTGAAGTGAAACGCAGTATTTTCTCAAATATGCCCAAGCGTATCATTGGACAAATTGAACGCAATATTCACTTCTTGGCCATTACGTTTTGGCTGAATACAGAGGATTAGCCTGGCACTGAATTGAATTATGAAACGAAAAGAAGACTTGAGAAGAATGAATCATTGCACGAATTCGCGATGGAGGGTGGGCTAAATAATATATCGATGAATTTTACGAGCTGGTGATTCAATGGATAATCTGGGACATCTTACATCGAAATTAGAAATCGCACCTTACTGCACAGCCTCAGGAGCGAGAGCATAAAGACTACGTTGACCAATGAAAATCGACGTGTGAGGAACGATTTCGAATTTCTCAAGAACCCGAATATACAGACAGCCTATCTGCCAGCCACACCTTTCTGCACAGTTGAAACCGCAATCCCAAGGTATTTTTGGCCATAACATTGTCAAAATTCCAGTCTATCTGAGGTGATACTTTTGTGCAGACAGGAAGTGCAATGACGTTTCCAATCAGTTCGATGATAATGCAGTTTCGAAATGTATTTGCCACACACTCCCTCGCAATATTTCTTAAACCCCTAAATTGGGCACCAAATATGTCGAACAATATATTGCAGTAAAATAAATCCTTACGATGAACTTTTCCGTGTGTGAAAGGGTTGCGAATTTATTACGTAGACTGGAAACTCTGCCTGGAAACTCTGCCTGTCTACAATTAACAACATGCTCTTCGATTTATTCACTCGGCGGTAAGCACTACTTCGTAGCCCCCGAATACAGTACTTAGTGTTGAGATATGCATAAAAAGGGAGCCGGCAAACGACTTTTTATACGACCTTTTTCATGCCGCTTTCATGAATAGACTACATTACTCAAGTATCATAGTGGATGGGGGCGGCAAATGAGTGGCATAGTTCGTAAATAACTAGCTGGCATCACTGTCACACTACGCCAAAAAATTGACACAGTATTGTAGTCACGCGCACCCGCAGTTTTCATTCGACAATTCGAAAAATCACATATTCAACTGCATAGTTTTGGACAGGTAGACATAATATCCTCAACTGTCGAAATTTTATTGTCCAACTCAAGTTCTGTACCCGTCCTGAATTCGACCCACGGCACACAACTTCAACCATTGCCACAGTAGTCCGCTGTCGCTCGTGCTATTTCTGATATTATACGATGTATGCGTGTTAGCTGTCGTCAAATGCCTCCTGTTCTACGAAATCCCAAACCCACTACTTCCAGTTTCCATTTCCAATTTTGCAACGTCCAGTCAACATGGTTTCCTCCCCAAGTGCCCTCGCCACTGCTCTCATGCTCATCTCCGTATCAGCTGCTACTCCAGCCAAGTGGACGTGTATTCCAAACTACACGGCCCCGATGAAGATTGCCAATGATGGAAATATTGAATGCTGGTCAAACAATGGCAAGGATTGCCTCACGGGACAAAACTGCGCAGCGTTAGTAGCGTCCAATGCTGAACCCAAGGCACCGCTCGTGTGTGGATGCAAGCACTTGGCGGTTTGGGGTTCCACGGGATACAACGACCCCAGGCATTGGTGCAATGCCGCAAAAGCTGCGCTGGGTGCTACGCCGACCAATGAAGCATGTACTTCTGCCCCAACTCCCATCCCGACGCCGTCGCCGACTCCTGAGCCCACTCCAGAGCCCACCCCTGAGCCAACTCCATTGCCAACGACGTCAGCCCCAGTCACAACTCCTGCTTCCAAATGGACATGCATTCCGAAGTACACGGCCCCGATGAAGATTGCCAATGATGGAAATATTGAATGCTGGTCAAACAATGGCAAGGATTGCCTCACGGGACAAAACTGCTCTGCGTTAGTAGCGTCCAATGCTGAACCCAAGGCACCGCTCGTGTGTGGATGCAAGCACTTGGCGGTTTGGGGTTCCACGGGATATAACGACCCCAGGCATTGGTGCAATGCCGCAAAAGCTGCGCTGGGTGCTACGCCGACCAATGAAGCATGTACTTCCGCCCCAACTCCCGTCCCTACACCAACCCTCGAGACCACCCCAACTCCCACCACGACCCCAATCTCCAAATGGTCATGTGTAAATGGCTTTTCGTTTCCCATGAAGATTGCCAGTGATGGCAACATTGAGTGCTGGTCCAACAATGGCAGGGAATGCTACGTCAGCGCCAACTGCGCTGCAGTGGCGTCATCCAACACAAAGCCTCCAACAACGTTGGTGTGCGGATGCAAACTCTTGGCGCTTTTGGGCTACACGGGTTACAATGACCCGAACCATTGGTGCAATGCTGGGAAAACGGCCCTGGGTGCCTCTCCCCCCAACGAAGTCTGTACCTCTGTCCCTACAACTACCATCGCCACCCCTATTCCCTCCACGACACCGATCCCACAATGGACGTGTGTCAAAGGCTTGGCGTCCCCCATGAAGATTGCCAGCGATGGAAACATTGAATGCTGGTCCAATGATGGCAAGAACTGCGCCTGGAACGTCAACTGCGATGCCTTGGTCGCATCCAACACGGAACCCAAGGCGCCTTTGGTCTGCGGTTGCAAGCACTTGGCTGTATGGGGCTCGACGGGGTACAACAACGCCACCCACTGGTGCAACATGGCCAAAGCGGCTTTGGGTGCC